>JAQGBA010000091.1:0-70594 GCA_034698125.1 Prionchulus punctatus | reverse complement strand
TGTCAACTAATACAGCAGTATCTCTGCAAAATTTCAGCTGGCTATGTCTTGCAGTTTTTGAGAAAAACTTCATTAATGTTGGTGCAAAATTTGTGCCACAACTATGACTTTTCTATGCACATGAGTGTACTTTTTCGTTCTCCAGCATAAAACAGATTAACATTGCAATTTCTGAGTCTTCGTCCATTAGGCTCTTCAAATACGAAAACACGACATCATCGTGACAATTGTATCTTGAACCTTGCGGAGATCATGGGTGTGCCGACTTGAAACGGTTTTATATCATTATCGCAGAATCCGTAGTATGTCGAATTGAACAATTGAACCAACTGGTTGCAAGCTTGCTGCTTCATTGGCAATGGCCACCAATTCAACAAAACTACCAAAATGTAACGACTACTACAGTGTTGTGCAAAATAACTGACTCAAGGCACATTTTGCTATATATTATAGATTATATTATATTATATATATTATAATATATAGCAAAATGTGCCTTGAGTCAGTTATTTTGCACAACACTGTATGTGCTGCGTTATTCCACGAATTCAATAATGCCACATAATTTGCCGCCTGTTCTTTTTCGACGACGACGAGGACCAATAGTTGAGAACCGGTGGTCAAATATCTTCCTTTGGGTTTGCTGTTCTTGCCGTGTCGATCGCGCATGCAAATGAAAATAGGCAAGTAGTTGACGCAGAGATGTTTCACAAAATCGGATTTACTCACAGCGAAATAAGTGTACCAACTGTCGCTGATGTAATTTTGCATGATGTATATCGTTGGCAGCTCGCAATATAATTGCAATGGAAGTTTGCATTTTCGATGCATTTCGATAAGACTTTCATCATGTTCTCGGCCATAGACGTTGAACACGAGCGGACAAGGAGGCTGAAACGGTGTTAATTTGCCTTTGATGACGTTCCTCGGCTTCGGCGTTGATGATTTCATCATCAGCAGGGAATCCATGATTTATTTTGTCAGGTTCCCTATTAACAGAGAACATTTTCTGAAATGTCGTACTTCAATGTATCGTACAATAAGCAAAATGTTATTAACTTACACTGTCAGAATAAAGGAGAAAATAATTTTGCAATAATGAATAGACAGCACAGCACAAGTATTTTGCACAGTATTTCTCTTCGCGAACTATTCTGTCACCCTCGCCTGTTGAAAAAGCCACCCGGCTCGTTTCTGTTTTTCGCTTTGCTTGCCCACTATGGGGGGGGGGGGAGGGTTTCCAATTTTGTGACGAAAAATGACAAACAGATGACGAAATAAAGGGTGAAACTTGTTGAACTTGTTTATCATGCAAAACAGGAAGCAAACGGCAGCTTTTGAGTTAGCTGTTCCATTTTAATATTTTTTAACCAGGGGAACCATGAACTGTAGTGAGTGAAAACTCATCACATGCCGCAGTGTGAGGATTCCCTGTGGCAAATATGAACTCCCTCGGAAGAGAGGGAAGAGTTTTGCTATTTCACGGATGTATTTGACAAAGCCATTGCACATTTTTTGTTTTTTAATCGACAAAGTCGGCAATAAACGAATATACAACAATATAATATTTTTGCCAACGAATTTTGTCAAGTCGAAAAAAAATGATTAAAATAAATTTCGAAAAAAGTATAAACATAACCCTGCTGCGTTTAAAAAAATGAAAATAAACAAACAAACAAATAAAACAAACAAACGCGGCTTGGTAAAACAAAAAATTATAAGACAAAAAAACTGCAAGAAAACATCACATAGTTCGAAAAATTCATTTGGACAGTTTCAAAAATGTATAAATATTTATTACTTCTAAACGTATTTGGGGAAATGTACAACGAAAAATTTCATCTATAGAAATCAAAATAAATTAAGAAAATTGGTGATAAATCTGACGGAAATCGAACGAGACAATTTCGCGGAAGAATCAAATCAGAATTCGTTTCGGCAAGTATTTCGTAAATCAAAACAAATATCGAAGCGGATATTGAAACATAAAGTGTATAAAGTTGTTTCGCAATCTATACACTGATATCAAATCGCTTTATCCAAATTTAAATTAAGGCTGTCAATTATGCATAATCATAGTCTCCAAGCTGGTCGCTTGCTAATCGGCAATTTCGGCTTCGGCACTGGCGATCTGGCCGGCGATTTACCTGCCGATCTTCGTGATTCCTGAGGTTTCAATACGCCCGGACCAGGAGCTGGCGATCTACAAACAGTGACGCAAAGTTTGATTTTCGAGCGAATAATTTATTTTAAAATCGCTGAACGATGCAATTTACTTTGCCAACGATCGTCCAACCCGTTCTCCTGGTTCACTGCCTCCTCCTTCACTGTCTAGTTTTTGCTGTTGGTTCGTTGCGGACGATTCCTCGTGTTTGTGAGGATGCGAATGAGCTGGTTTTAGAATTTTGGAAATCGACGACGACGACGACGATTTCGAATCTCGACGCTGATCGCCGGTTTTGATCTGATCAACCAAACAGTGCCATTTGTTGACGATGGCCATGTTCACAGCTTTTCGACACATCGGAACATCCTTCGCTGAACCGACGCTGCTGATGCTGTCACGCTGCAAGAAAAACGACACGCCAACGATCACAACGAGCAAAACAAATCACTAGACTACAACACCAATGAAGATAATCAGCCCGACAAGTTAACGAACTGGCTAGCAGCGATTTTTTGCTTTTTACCTTCCTCATCAGGCTATCCATCGATCCAATTGGCGACGACAGCACCGATCTCGGTTCTCGACTTTCCTTCACGCTTTCGATTGCTGATTTAGCTAGTTGCAAGTCGTTTTCTAAATTTTGCTTTTCTTCCTGCAAAACGAGAACTTTCTCAGTAAAAATATTCTCGAAAACAAATCAGATTGTTTTTCCAACCTGTAATCGTCGAATTTCGAACGTTTTTCGTTCCAATTCTTGTCGCATTTCGTCGACTTCTTCATTCGGCTGGCTCGTTGATTCCACAGGTTCTTCGCCATTATCATTCGTTTGCGAAATTCTGAAAATTCTTCTTTCAACCTTTTTTTGCTTTAACTGTGATGAAAAAAACAAAATTTCTCACTTCATTCTTAAGTTTTCCATCTCTTTTTGAAGTTCGTCTTGTTGTTCTTGATTTCGTTTCAGCGAATTTTGATGTTCCAATTTCAATTTTTCGATTTCCCTCTTATGAGCTTTGCTCTGCTGTTGTTCTCTTCGGCTAAAACAAAAAAATATAACTTGTCTTTTTAGGCAGGCAAGCAGCAGACAATTTTCAGGCAAATTTTCGATCCTAGTACCGAATATATTCTTTGGTTTCGTTTCGAATATGCAAAATCTCCTGAGTTTTTTGACTCAATTCTTTATTCACAGATTCCAATTCGTTCGTCAACTGTTTCATTTGATCACCCAAATTTTCCAATTGTTGCTCTTTTTGATTAACATCGGTTTCTAATTTTTCCAATTGCGTTTCAACATTTAGATCTATTGACTTGATTTCGGACGATTTTCGCGATCGCTCTTGCTCATTTTCGTCGCTGGCTATTAAATTTTCAACGCTTTTCTTCTCCAATTGTTCTGCATCAAAAAGTTGACTGATATTTGTATGAAATTTGTGACCAATGGAAAGCAAATGACAACACCTCTTAGGTCTGATTCTCTTTCCAGGGTGGCTTCAAGCTGTTCTTTATGAAGCTCGATTTGTTTCGATAGTTCGTCGATTTTTTCTTTTTGTTCTTCCTTACATTGTTCCAACTCTAATTTCAATTCTTCTAATTCCGATGACAAATTCTGAAAAAAACAAAAAAATTGATGAATTTTGATGGATTTTGTTTGTTTGCAAAGTCTGATTGGGTTGCATACAATTCGTGCAGAAAATTTGCAAAATTTGAACGAAATCGGGGAAATTTCAACAACATTTGATGGAAATTATGGCATTTTTAATTTATTTTACTTGATTTTCTCGCTGTATATCTTCGAAAGTCGACGGAGAGTCATCGTCCACGAAATTTTTTTCTTGGAAATCTTTGATTTTTTCATTCAAAATATCTATTGTCGAATGAAGATTGTCAATTGTTTCATTTAGTTCAGCTATTTTTTCGTTTTGATTTGGTAAATCACTTTCATTTGCAACATTTCGCTCGCTCTCTGTTGTTTCACTGGTTTGTTTTCTAAAACAAAAAAAAATTAATGATGATTGCAAAAGTTTCGAGAAAGTTTAAAAATAAAACAAAATACGTGATTTCTTCTCTAAGTTTCTGTTCCAATTCTAATTTCATTTCCTCCAATTCTTCTTTGTGATTTTCGTATAAATCGCAATGTTCGTGAGGATGATCAGCATCGAAGTCAACGATATTTTCTGCTTTTTTTTTCATTTTCTCAATTTCTTTTTGCAAATTTTCATTTTCTTTTGAGAGAATTTTGTTTTTGTTTTCAAATTCCAGTTTCATCGACTGAAATCAAGTTATTGCCCGATTCAACAAAAATCGTGACGGAAAATGCGTGCAGCTTTCTCACAAACCTCGTTCAATTTTTGTTTTTCCAACTCAATCGTCGAATCGAATTTGTCTTGAAACTGTTTCTGTTTCTTTTCCATCTCGTTCAATTTCGTCGTGTATTCCTTTTTCAATGCGAATTCTCTTTCTTCGAATTTGATTCGTTCTTCTTCCAATTGTTGTTCATAATGATCTTTTACAGTTTCTTTTTCTTTGGAAACATTGTCCAAAACCTTAAAAATCGAGCAAAAATGGAAATCAAACAAAAAAAATGCCTAGACGGGACGATTTCTGCACGAATTTTGATAATTACCATTTCCATTGTTTGCAATTGCGAATTTTGCAATTGAACTTGCGTTTGACTTTGACTTTCCAAATTCTGCCTTTCGTTTTCCAAGAATGTCACTTTATTCTTCAATTGTTTCAGTTCACCTTGCAAGTCTTGAATGACAATTTCTAGCTTGTTTTTCGCAACTTCCAGCACTCCGAGTATGTCTATAATGATCAAAATTAGTTTCACAAAACAATTCGTAACTCTCATCTCATCAAAAAATATTTTTTTCTCTTACCTGATTTTCTCATAAGCTGTTCTTCTTGTTCTTGACATTTTTGCTTGGTGACTTCCAATTCATTTTCGGACAACCTCATTCGTGCCAAAGCTTCGTCATTCTCTTTTCGAGCCTCTTTCAGCTGTAAAAATGTCACTTGTTAGGCGCTCGTACATGCACAAATGGGTAACAAATTGAAATAACAATTTTTTAATTTTTATTGCGGTTTCACAAATCCCATGAGAATTTGCTGTAATTATTCGCTATTGAATTTCATGCAATTTGACAAGTTTTACAGTATTTTTTATGAGTGAAAAGTAATAAATTGCAAAAAAGTTAAACGAATTATTTGATTTTCTAAAAGGCCATTAGTTATCAAAAGTAATGGATGAATTTTGAATTTACAGACATAAATTTTGAAATTTATTGAAATTTGGTCCAATGAAATTGTAATAAATAAGCAGAAAAATCGCGTGTTTATAGGAATATATTTGTTTTTGGCATCACTTTTTAGAAACATCATAAAAATTGTCGTTTTTTTTATAAAAACGGAAAATTTGCTTGAAATTATTATGAGTTTGTATAACGTACAATTTGATTGTCAAGCTCACATAGCCATATATCACGAAACAGTTCTGAGAAAATGTTTTTAGCTTTAAAGCGAGGCAATTAAAACCGATATAAAACAAATTTTATATCAAAATGTCAATAAAATTGTGCTGCGTCAAGATCTTTTGAAGAAATTTTTAAAAACACATTGTTTCGGTGCAAAAATAGCTAATTTAATGAGCACACAGTTCCTACAGTATGACTTTATGACTCCCAGCTGCGTGCTGTACTTGCAAATCATGCGTTTCGAATTGTGGCACGTTTCTCGAATGTTGGCAGCTCGAAATTTGTTTTTGCGCAATAATTCCGAGCACTTCCGTTTTATGATCAACGACTGAACAACATTCTTCGACCTACCGCTCTGTCGCTCTGACGCAATTAAAAATATTTGGAAAGAATATTTTTCGATTTCCGAACCGTTCGGCAGTCGATGACGTTAAAGCGAGTGAACATTTTTCGCATTCGCATAATTTATACGGTTCCACGCAAAAACAACGACAAAAAGATAGGTAGGTACCGATCGTAAAAATTTTTAACAGCGACGATGTCGTTTCCGACACGTCTTCAAAGCAATTATGACGTCATCGGCTACAGTAGTCCGGAAGGCGGTGGGCGGCGGTAAAAAGCCGGATCGGCAAGGTCGAAGGCCAACGCGCGAGGCAACTGTCCCTCGAATATCTCGAGAACTATAGCGTTACTTTTTCGTTTAAAATCCAGGCCCGATTCCGTCGAGATCGAGCAAAAATCACGCCTTGAGACGAGCGAAGAAGAAATTCGAAGCAATTTGTGCGTCTTGTTAACTGACGTCAAGTACTTTTTTTTCGAGAAACACAGTAATAATTTCGACGGCAACTATAGACGGACGGGTGGAAAGGGGGGTTGCTAGATAGATTGACGATAGTCGTTAAAGAAATATATATGAAACGAAAAAAGACATGCGACTCATTCGCAACAAACCATTATTTCACAACCGTTTGACACGGGCAATTGTTTTTCGCGCAACGGAAGAAAGATGCAGTAAGCGAAGTTTTGTTTCCGGCTGCTGTTACTCGAAATGAATAACAGTTTCGTCGGAGAACTTTTCGAAAACAAGCCCGAAAACATTAACGGTTTGCGGTTTTGCGGCTTGAGGCGACGAACAAGTGAAGAAATCGAACGAATGCAAGTTGAACGATGCGAAATCGGGCATTTACAGACGACGAAACGAGCAAGAAAGCGAATTTCACGATTACAGGCTAAAAATCGCCGAGCTATTGAAGAAATTGATGAAATGTTGAATGATAATCAAAACATGACGCAAAATCGGTATTTACAGACGGCATAATGAGCAAAAGCGGAAGTTTTGCTTGGAATAGCAAGGAAAATCACAATTTTCAGACATTTATTTACCTGTTTCGATATCGCTTGCACTTCGGCTTCCTTCTGTTGCAATCGTTGCTCCAACTCGGCCACTTCTTTTTTACACTTGGCCAATTCGTCTTTGCTCGTGTGAAACTGTTGCTGTAAGTCTTCCAAACGATCTTTGAATTCTTCTTGTCTGAAAAATCAACGAAAGTCGTCCTCAAAAACAAAATTTCGGTACTCATTAGCTGATTTTCGTACCTTCCGATCAATTCATCCTTGAGGGCTTCTTCGTGACCTTGGAAGGCTTCTAATTCTTTGGAATACAAACATTTTGCAGCGCTCAATTCGGTTTCGTAAAGAGTTTGAGCTCGTCGCAATTTCGATTCGAATGCTTCGCCCAATTTTTCTTTTTCAGTTTTCAAACTTTTTCTTTCCTCTTCCAAGCGTTGAATTTCCAAAATATACCTGAAAAATCCATGGCTGTCACGTTTTACGGGTCGAGGGTCGTCGGGTTTCGGGTTACGGCGGATTGCCAAATCTACGATTTACTTTTGTTCCAGATTTAGAAGCTGAGCTTCCGAACATCGTTCTTCTAAGCTGTGAATTTCTTTCTGATGCTCCTGGCGCAATTTCTCCAGCGACGATTCCTTTTCGCGTTCAAACTTCTCCTGAAAATAAAATTCGCGTCCAAATCTTCTCTGGCTATCGCGCGAAAACGAGTCCCGGGAATTTACTTGCAGCGCTTGAAAGCTTTTCATGCGTTCTTCGAAATCTTTCTTCGCCGCCAATACGTCTTCGGATAACGTGATGATTTTCGCCGAATATTCAGCTTCCAATTTTCGTTCCCTCTCGGCCACTCGCTCTCTGTACTCGGCGAACGTACCCATAACGTTAAATTTCTGCCGCTCGTATTCAGCTACAGTATCCTCCAAAGCCTGCACACATTAAATCAAAAACAAATTATCGACCGACAAATCAAACTATTCGGTCATTGATGACGTCACCGTCTATAAAGTTGACTTTTGCTATGCGTGATGTCACTGTGAGTGATTTTTGAGTCTGATTTTTGAGTCTGATCGCAGGCGTGACGTCACCGGCTATTTTTGAGTCAAATCTCGCTAGTCGTGACGTCACTGACTAAAAAAGAGCTAGTTACTTGTATTTTTTGTTTCAAATGCGATTCGTTGCCGTGCAAGCGACCGCTGATGACCGTCGTTCGACCCTCTTTGGAACTGCGACGTTTCTCCGGCGGCAGCGGCGATCGGCTCGACTGTCGATCGGATTCGCCGAGGATACGGTAATTTCGCGCCGGCGATCGACTCAGCCGGGTAATATTCGGCGCCGACGTATTTATTAAATTGCTGGTGGAATTCCGGATATCCTGCGCCTCATGTTCCAACGCCTCTTGAGCGGCCGTCTTAGCCGTCGATCGTATACCGTAAGCAAACTTAAACATCGAAAAGAAAAACAAAATTCCGGCGGTCACTCGTAAGTGTCCATGAATGGGCACGAAAGTTGTTGGGTTGTTTTTTGATGGATAGATAGCAGAAATTTTGTTTTGTCCGTCCTCTTTTTAACCCTTACCGTTTGATGAAATAAACGATCGCTCATTTGGTTCAAGTCATCTAGAAGAGCAACATGGCGGTGGTACATGTGAAAGAAACGAATAATGAAAAACAAAAAAGAAAATCGGGACGGACACCGATCGAAATAATTTTCCGAACCAACAACTATCAATGAGAGAGAGAGATACTCGAAAGAGGGCGCCAATTATTCACAAACAAGTAAAACTCTTCACTAGCCACCGCCACCACAGTTGCTCGCGTGCTCCTCTTCAGTGTTCTATTAGAATCATCGTCGCCGATCTCCCATCTCCTCGCATCATCAAAACAACAAAACAAAATTGTTTTTAAGAAGTTCGACCGACCCACCTACCACTGGATAATAGAGGTGGGGGGGGGGAGAAGAGTTTACCAATTGGACGTACCTTTTGAGAGAATGGATCGGCCATCAACGAGCGGAGGGTATTCAATTTTAAAAACCTCCGACTAGCTTTCAGAATGAGCCAGGGTCGTAAACACGCAAGAAGTAGAGAAAAATCGGCCAATTGTTACGACGGTCAGTTGTAGCCCGACAACTGTCGAGATTTATTTTACAAGTTCAGGTAATAATCGTAAGAATATGTACAACAACGAAGTAGACAGTGAAGGTCTCGGGCGCTAGAGACTCCGATATTCGGCGGCAGCGATGAATCCGTCCACAAATTGATAATGTCGCGCGAGCGCCGATTTCGTGCTCGAACGGCAACAAATCGCGCAACTTTTAGATACTATCGCGATCGGCGACTATTAACTCTCCGATCCTCGTTTTTTTGTTTGTTCACGCCTTCGACGCCGAATATGAGGAACCGCCTATGATCACTGTCTGCGCCCGGAAAACCTTTACGGAAACGAAAAATCGGTCTCGTTATGTTTTTGTTTCTTGCATTTGACTACTTATTGTAATGATGGCGAAAAAAAAGAAGGTTCTCCCCTTCTGGCTGAACCGAAAATGAAGAACTGGCGCAGTTGGTCGAAAGATGTTCCGAGGTTGCCAACGCTTCAGAGAGTCTTCTCTCGGTTCTCTCATCCACGTAGAAATTACGTTTCAAGTCTTTAGACACTTCTCAGTTGGTTGGTTTCGAATTATCAAACAAACAATGGGCGACGACGACGACGACGACGACGGCGAGTCAGTTAGTGAGCGAGCGAGCGCAGAAATCGTGCTTGAAAACTGAGTAAAGTTTGGCAAAGTTTTTCATCGAATGACATAAGGCGAACTATATGTCTTAGCTGAAACTCGAAATCGACTCGATTACTACCTTCGCTTAACAGATTTGTTGCGGGCGGCCGATACTAATTACGTTTCGAACACGTTCCGCCAGCAATCGTCGACGATATTTATTACTTTAATAACATTTTATTATATAGTCGTAAATTTGCGCGATAGTTGATGAACGAAGGTTACTCAAAGTTAAATATACCGCTAAAAAGCGAGCAGGCTCGTTACTTTAGAGGGCGTAAAGTGTCGAATCATTTTGTAGTGGTGTTGGCTTACTGAGAGGTTGGTTAAAAAATTTGTCTCACCGATACAAGTTATTACTCAAAGTTGAAAAACGCCGTTTTTTTCTCGCGAGTGTAAAATGTTAATCGCTTTGAAGATACCGCTGGGCTGGTGAGAGGTCGGTTGAAAAATTTTCTCTCAGTAAATTAACAAGCTTTATTTAAAAACAAACAGCAATTATACAAAAAGAACATGAACTGTTAGGTACGAGATCATAAATTTCCTCTGAACAACAACAAATTATTAAAAAAAAACGTACTGGCCAAATCATTATCACAAACAGACACAGCCTATACAGACGAGCGATTACCGTCATAGTTTTCAACTATTCATACAAAAAAAATGGCGCTGGCTCTAATGCAATATGACGAATGGCAAATTGGAATGAGTGGGGCTTCGCAAACGTCGATTCGCAGGATTTTTCCCTGCAGGAATCCTGCTCGGCTGCTTAGCAACTTGATGAGTATCTTTGGACAGTGAGGGTAAATGCTTGGACGAATCGTTCGGAGGCAAATGCGGTTTGTCGACTTCGGTGAAAGAATTTCTTCGACTTGACGGCAGCGAAGTGCTCTGAAAAAAAAACGAATTTCAGTCAACAATTTTTAAAGTAAGAATTTTGCTCGAAAGTGACAAAAACGTTCACAAAGTGATAGCCGTTCAACGTGTATAGCGTTATTTTTGTGAACACACACTAAAATCATTACCGAAAAGGCATGAATCTCTTAATGGTCTGAATCTTCCTTGATAAAGACACTTTTTATGCAACTTTTATCACTAAATGTGACTGACTAAGGAGATTTACTTTGCTTCTGTTGTTTTTGGTCGATGATTTTTTCTTGTTTTCCGATGATATTTCGTTGTTTTTAGGTTTATCAATTTGGCTGGAACTGCTCAACGGGCGGTCGTCTACTGGACTTTTCCAACCGATTTTCTCACGTTTTTCATTGGCTTTAGTTCCTGCGGAGGCACGGATTATAGTTTGCTTTCTGTTTCAACTTTTTGCTCGGTTCAGTCGACTTACTGATCTTGTCCAGCGATGGCGAGGACCCAGAATTTGAATAATTAATGGCGTGATCGTCCTTGGGCGCTTTGGTCACTTGTACTTTTATTTTATTCTTTATGTAAGGGAGAAAGTTGTCCAAACTGACAAAAAAAAACAGTTTCAGGGACTTTTTTTAGGTTTAGTAACAAGTTATTGGTCTGAACCTGTTCGACGAATTGCTACGATGAAAATTTGCTTTTTTCAACGACTTCAGTTCATCCGAGGTCATGGTTTTATTAAAAGATTTGTGGGACTGTTTTCTGAAAATAAATTAAATAAATTCAAGGACTCCTTGGACTGTGGAACCATTTCATGAAGAAAATCGTACGGGTGCCGTTCATGGTCTACGTTAGCATGATTCCACGAAACTTTTGCATAAGATTCGGCCACTCGAGTTTTCTGCGCAATGTCCAAACGATTTTTATTAGTTTTGTACGTATGGTACAGTTGTTTGGCTCGATCGGTCATCGCCACACCTCCATCTACAAAAGCAATCAGTTTTAGTAGCAAGCGAGCGAAAATGTCTTATAGTACGCTCGGGAAGCAAATTTCGTGTCGCAGCCATTATTGTAACGAGCAAAAAGCACGAATCATTGATTCAAAGAAGCTAGTGACATTTTGAGTTACCTGTAATGAGTTTTCGCTGTTCGCCGACTAGCTGCTCGCCAGCGTTGCGGAAATCGGTAACTTTCCTCAGAGAACTTTCCTGTCTGTCCAGCCTGCGACTAAGCAACATAGCGTCAGATTGCAAAACAGTTTCTAAACAAAAAATCTGACTGAATCTTCGTGTTAGCTGTCGGTTTTCTGAAATGGCTTACTGTCGACTTCGACTTCGTGCAATCGAAACAGTAACGACCAAATTTCTCTCTGTTCACTATTGCCGATTGTTTGAGCCATGCTCTGCAAAATAGAAATAGTCAGTGCAAAAGTTCGCTTGCTAGCTTGATTTCCAATACGTCTTCTAGCTTTTTTCGACTTTTGCGATTCAGCATGAGATCGTATTCGAGTTCGCCTCGTTTATGCTCGAAATCCGAAAGGCGTTTTTTCATGTTTTCGATATTTGAGCTCAAATGCTTTTTATCCTCGATGACTACGGCTGCAGTGCCTGAAAAGTTGTTAGAAAATCAAAAATCCGCCGTCTTACGAATCGAATCTAGCCGAATCACGAACCGTCGGGGTTCTGCGCCAACGATTGCAATTCAGCTTCGGATTTAGCAATTTGAAATGCTAAATCGTAGGCTTTGTCGTTCAACTCCATTAACTGGTGTCTGAAAATCAAATGCAATGTTTAACTAAAGCGTGACATCGGTAACGTCGACGTACCTGAGTTTCATCTGTTCTTGAAACAGTACGATGAAATCGTCGCGCAAGCTGAAAAATTCTTGAGTTTGTTTTATCGGCGGTAAATTTATCGTCGGCGTCGGATCTTTCGGAGGGGAAACATCTTCAAAAAACAAAAGATTTGATTTAAAAATTCAAACACGATGGACACTTCCTAATGACGCACAAAACGATTGAGCCGATTCGCTGCGAACTATATTTGTCGATGGCAATCCGTTTTGTTCGTCGATTTTCGTTTTCAATCGACTGATTTCCTTTCGCAATTCCGATATGATCGACTGATATTGCGTTACGTGGTAAGTTACATCTTGGGTATTCTTGGTTAACTGGTTAAAAAAAGATGGCTGTGATTATGAGTATCAATGGTTTGCATGCTATCAGTGACACGCAAAAGTCGGTATATTGCAACATCAGTGACTTAAGAGTGTCATTGGCTTGCTACATCAGCGAATTACAACATCAGCAGAGATTTCTGAATTAGTAACTTGTACACTAACCAGTTACATCTTGGACTTCAAGAATTAGTGGCTTGCAAGATCATTGACTAATATTAACCCCGACTTGCAAGATAACTAACTTGCAGTTTGATTGACTTGCAACATCATTGACTTGAAGCATCGCTGACTTGCAACATTACTGACTTGATTTCTGGCGTGCAACATCACTAACTTTCTGAATCCTAACTTGCAACATTACTGACTTGCAGCATTGCTGACTGGCAACATTATTGACTAGCGGTCTCACTTATGTAAAAAGTTTTCAGCCTTTGATTTGCCATTGACACTTACTTTTGTGGTGATATTCTTCGCTCGATCAGCATAAATTAGCGTGTTTCGGCTTTCTTCGAACTGATTCGACGCCGGACTGATGTTGGCTATCATTACGGTTCGACTATTGCCGCCCAGAGAATCTTTCAAAAGCCTCGTCAATTTGCTGTCTCTGTAATTTACGAATTTCCCGCCTTTTTCGGCCAATGTATTGATAACGTTGCCGAGCGCCAGCAACGAACGATTAATATGAGCACCTTCCTTAAGTCGTATGCCAGTATTCTGAAACAAAAAAGTTGATTGTCTACCCGTGTTTTCAAGTTATTTACTGATGGCTAACAATTGCACATTTGTTCCACAGGCTAACAGTGGAAAAAAGTGTTCATCAACGCTATACCATTGCTAGCCAGTGCAAGTCCAAACACTGAAAGTGCCATACAAATGACTACTAGTTTCCTGGAAAACTAAATATCCTCGCTGGCCATCTCGTTACCTGAGTTTGAGAAGCTCGCTCCGACCCTGCTAAATCGATTAAGAACAATCGTCCGATTCGTTTGACATCTTGAACATCTTTCAATTTCTTCATTTGGGTTACCGTAACCTGCATCAACGCGTGACTCCTGCTCGATGTCTTGTTTGCCATTGTCGGTTCTTGAGTCCGTCTCGTATTGCCTTGCATGAGCAAGTTGAGTACCTGGAAAGTATTGAGAAAAACAAAATCTGAGTCGTATCCAGTGATGAACGAGCTAATTCGTCGCAAACCTCAGCCGATGATGTGGTTCGAATTTCCGACAGCCCAGCGACTTGTACGAATCCTTTAGAATCTTCTCTGAGATCGAGTATATCCGACGATGGATGAAGCAAGTCTCGGATCATTTCATTGTAAATCTAATCAAGAATGAATTCAATTAAAGTCGATTAACGTTGCAAGTTGCAGCACAAAGTTGCGCTACTTCGAGGTAGGACATTTTGACATCGAATGTATAGTCGTTTTTGTTGGATTGAATTTTTACAAACAAATCGTTCAACGTTCGCGCCATCATGCCAGGATTTTTCTCATTACCCAACATTGTAAAAGTTTTTCCAGCACCTAAAGATCAACGGCTAGTCAAGAAATTTGTTTGAAATGGATTTTGGTCGGGCAACATGTCAGGGAAATCAAAATTGATTTATTCCATTTCTGTCGCAGCAAGATGGCTGATAGACAGCTGATAAGAAGATGGGCGAACTAGAATTTTGTTTTGGCTAGTAAGATTTGTGTACCTGTAGCACCGTATGCGAATACTGTAGCATTGTAGCCATTGACTACGCTGTCTATTAATGGCTGTGTTGTTTGTGTATAAACCTCTTTCTGAAGAAAACGAAAATAAAAAATATATCACAAAGAATTTTTTCAATAATGGGCAACTGTTGAGTAATCGTGTTTCACGAATTCTACCACCATGTGCCGACTAGCCAGCGACTCATAAACAAAAATAATCCATTGTGCTCGCGGTAAATGGTATCATCCGGGGAAAATTTAAAAATGAATGACGACTTTAGAAATTTTTAACGACCAGTTATTGGATCAAACCAAGCGAAATCAGACATCGATTCAGACACATTGGAGCACAAATAATGACGCCAATTCGTTGTTAAAAGCCAATATATTATTCAAACTGACGCTCAAGTACGCAGCAATCTAGCGCAAACATTAAATGGCTTGTAAAACGAGAAAACTGTTTTATGTTTTTGAGCAAGGTAACTTTCCCAATTTTGAAATAAAATTCATTTTAAAATTTAATTAAATCTCGGCTGAATTGAAATCGGTCAAAATTTTTTGATAAACTGCATTTTTGAAAGCAATAAATCATTTTTTCATGCGCACTATACAGTACGACATGGCAAACCTTCTCATCAATTTTTTGCATAGTTCCTGATTAATAATAAATTTTGCCTAAAAAGGTAACGTTCGTGCGTTAAAAACGTTCTAATTATTTCCTTGATTGGTACATTTATATGTGTACAATGAAAATTTAATGATAAGCAAGTACATTAAATATTCTTTGAAATATTCACGCAATTATTCCCGGAACTTATTGAATAATATTCGAGCAAGAAACAGCAAAAAAATGCTAAAAAAAGTGTAAAAAAGCCTATCAAACATTTGTGAAAAGTAAATTTAAAATAAATTTGACAGGTTCGCATTAAAAAATAGAAAATTCTCGTCAATTTATTGTGTTACATAATTGCACCCTCATTTTGTTAAGTAATGTACAAAAAATATTCAATCAAATGCAAAAACGATTCAATCTTTTTTATTTCTCCATGGATTTTTTTCATGAAACTAATTTTTTCAAATAACTTTATCCTCTAAGGAATAAGTCATATTTGATTGATAAGTAAGGTGATTGAATGAAATATCAATTCTACAGTATTTATTAGAAGCAAAAAAATACCTGAAATATTCATTTGAAAGCAAGAAAAAAAAATTGGCAAGAAACTTCAACGTCGAAGGCGTGTTTTTGTTTCATGGTTTTCTTCCATGAAACATTTTGCTTATGGGTAAATTTTATTTCTGACCTAATGTTTGTTTCAGTTTATCTCCTTCGGTAAATTTTTTATGTATGAACTTTGAATAAGTAGAATGTCATGAAAAATTAAATGGCAGCTCGTGAAATACAAAATGGACCATATGAGATAAATTAACGACGTGAATAATGAAATAATTATTGCATTTTAAGGTATACATTTTACTTCGAGAGGTTCATGAAAGGCGACTATAGTTTCTACTAAAAGTAATATAAAAATTTTCAGTGAGGAGATGCTTCCTCGGTCGAAGTTACTATTTGTTGCTTAGCAATCGGTTCAAAACAGAAAAAATGAAACTATTTCTACGTATTATGCGACTTGCCTGCGAGGCTTCTGGTCCAAAAGCCACATCGAATAGAAAACGTTTTTCACGCGAACGTTTTTGCCTGAGCACATCGTCCAACTTTTCGCCAGGGTCGAGTAAAACCACCATCTAAAAATAGCACATGTCGTACAGTGGACCTGGGGGCACTGTAGATAACTGTCGTCAATGTACTGTACTTTATCGTCGACCTTGAGGGCAGCTTGCGTGGCACCCTTTAACTTTTCCTCCGATGTCAACGGACGAATTCGTAAAGCGACCTTAATGAAACGAAAGATGGTCCCGATGAGACGAAACCGTATCCCGAAAAGCCCCTACTGTAAGCAGTTTTTTCGACTCATCCTCAACGAAATGTAACATTATTGAAAACTTTCATTACCGTCAAACTGACATTGTCCGATGTCGGCGTGCTGGATGTGCTCATGGTTTCCGCCGAGCGAAAAGTTATTACAAAAATTGGTGATTCCAATTTAGGCGCACAATAGGACGTTTCCGAGCCGATAAAGTGTTTCCTTTTTTTTAAAAGCCAAAAATTAGATAAACCACCGCTGTCGTTTCATCCATTTTATATAGTTGGATGGATTTTGATTGGAAAATCGTTCAACCGTGACGACGACGACAACTACCGACCGACCGAACGACCGATCAGTAAGCCTAGCTTATGAACTAACGAGCGACAGCTCATGACAACCGAGCGCATGCGACGTGCCTCAACTGGAGAGAACAGGTGTGAGCATGCATGGAAATAATGACGTATTTTGAAGAGAGCCGTTCGATAAACCTTTGCATTTTTTTTACGGATTTCCCACTGAAACACTTTTTAGTAGTGTATTTTGTTGACTCGAACTCGATGGCAATAGTCAGCGGAAATCGGATGCAACGTACATCGATCTTTGATTTGCTCAATCAACATTTACAAACTAAAGAGGCTAAGACAAGTATTAGATTTGCATGAGATGCAGCTTAACGAGCAATTTGACGCTTTGCCAACTGTAGTGTGCGATCAAAGTTGTTTCTTTATTAAGCTAATGGTAAAGTTCCTCTGGTTTTCTTGCATGAATTTTGAATTTATATTCAAATTTTCAAAAGTTTTCGAGCGAAATTGTTTTAAAAACTGTCAAGTTTCCACGCTTGAAAGCAATTTATTGTTTTCGAGCTATTGAAAGATAAATCCAATTGCAGTAAAGTTACAAAATCCTGCATATCAGACTGTTCATCTTATCTTACTGTAGTGTGCTTGTGAATATACATCGCAAATCAACTAGATAAACATCTTTAGAAACGACTTCGTTTCTGGAATACAATCGGAAACGCTTTTCTTAAAATTTTGAATGAATTTTGATTCAAAATATTGCAAGTTTCCTTACTTGAAGATACTTCAAACGTCAACATTATGCGAAAAATTAGTCCTAATTGCGGTCGAAATAAAAGTACCTCCAAATCAATCTTACGGTGATATTGTTAAGGTGAGAATCTAAAATTCCCACTAATCGTGCTGTACATTAAAATTGATCATCAAGTACACGGTTAACTTTTGCGGTAGTATTTCAATCGAACACGGTTTTTGACAGCTGCGAAATCGTGTTGTAAATTTGCATAAATTATTTCAGGCAAAATTTTTGGCCTTTTAAAATTTTTCAGCAGGATTAAATCTTGGCGCAAATACCAAAAAATCAAGTAAAATGTTGAAAAAAAGCATTTTTACGTTGAAAACTATTTAAATCCGCAAAACAACGTCGAAATTTACGTTTAGACGACGCGTTTTTTGTTTTTGTAATGCGTTTTGTCGCGTTTTTAAGAAAATTAAACATGAACGAAGCGGCGCTCGAAGAGGAACAAATCACGTCGTGCGCCGAATATTGCCGGATAAATAACGTGCAGAAAATCGTTCGAGAGGCCGTTATACAAGTTTGCGTTCACAAGCCCGCTCATCCAGTTACATTCCTCAAAGAACATTTTACTCGCTTGGAACTCCAATTGCAAGTGAGTTTTAAAAATCATGTCTTGCTAAAAACTGTGCAAAAGTGAAAATAAACGTGGAAAATTTGTTTTATTTGTGTTAAAATATGCTTCTTTTGTTTCGTAGCGTGTCATTTTTTGAAACATAGTTTTTGCTGCTTTAAATATATTGTAGTGAGTGATGCATGCGTTACAGTTTAAAGGATCCTTACAAACTGTTTGAATTCAGTTCTATCAGTACAAGTTAAATGATGTCCTGTCTATTTTATTTTGCTAAGTTTCAAGGAAAAGCTAACATCCTGTTAGACAGTGCACATTTTTAGTTACCCCGCAAACTTAACAAATCCGTTCACTAGTTTAATATACTTCCCTGGTTATCTCTACCCTTGAAAACCTGTATGTCCCATTCGTGGAAACAGTTTGTTAAAATGGTGGGACTAACGAAATAACAATCAATTTTCGTTTATTTCGATTGAACATTTTGTAATCTAATGAACATTTTTCAATTCAGACAGACCATTTTTTATACTTTTTCACAAATAAAGCCTTGCCAAATTTTGCTTTCCGTGAAAAAAACTTGTTTAATCAACGTGCGTAAACGTAGTAACGACAAAATGGATGAAACGCATTTTTTTTAAAACTGGCAATTAGTTTTTCGTTTTCATTCATCATAAAACAGCAAATGACGTTCATTTTTTGGCATTTAAACGGATCGAAATGTTATTTTCGAAATTGGCAGGCGCTTTATCGTTTTAAAAATGCCTAAAAAAACAAGAAGTGAAACCCCTGGATAAAAATGTACAAAATAAATGCTGGAAACCTTTAAGACAAAGTGTCCAAAAAAAACTAAACTTATTAGCTTTATTACATCGTCCGACTACTTTGGCTTTATTAAAAAAATAATTTCGTGAAAGAATAATTTGATAGATAACATTTACGCAGGCGAAGGTAATTGCATAGCTAGTGACGTCATCAGTCAATAGTGCAAGACAGGTTCTACACTCGATAATAGCCAGTGATGTCTTAGGTGAGATTTTAGCCAGTGACGTCATCCTCAGCGGCTAAAAGTCTGAATATAAACTATTCAGGACTTTTTTTATATTGATTAATTTCGTTATGCTCTTTTCCTTCATTTTCCGAAGTGCTCACTTACATAACAAGACAGAAAGGCAATTTGCTTCGACTGAACATTTTATCCTCGCTAGCTAGCTAGTTAGCCATCCAATCCCCGTCTCCTTACTAACGTCCGTTCGATCCGTCCCGTCGTCCTCGTCGTCGTCGAAATAACGACACCCCGCCCGCGGTCGGTCGACGTTAGAGGTTCGTTTTAATCCCTCCATTTTAGCACCTATACAGCGCCGCTGTTGATGAGGGTCTAGCGAAGAAAAAGTGTAGTTTGTAGCTCGATTGAGGGCTATTTTCCTACTCTTTCTCGAGTTTGTCACCCGTGCACATATATGTGAACGCGGGCGCTCGATCCGTCCGTGGCTAGCGCGTTTATTTTTGTTCCTTCCGCCTCATTCATTACTACTCGACGTTGCTTTTCGAAAATTCGCCGAAGGTTTCGCATGATATTCTCGTTGGTCGGCGAACTAGCTCGACGGAATTTTTCCATCTCTTTCGCTCTTCATTACTTATCACCTTATTATTATTGTGCTCGTCGAGACGTCAACGCGATAGTGTTTTCCTCATTTCTATATGTATCGACTGTCGTCGTTGGTCGGTCGTTAAGCTGGAAAAGGGTTTTTGACGTTTATGACTGCATATTTTTTGCTCGAAGACGACGGTTGCTTGCGAAAAGTAGAAACGCGACGTAGAAACAATTTTTTTCCTCTTTCCTCGTCTTCTCGACGCTCGACTCGTCTTTGCAAGCAAAAAATACAAGAATCTGGTGATTCTTATTTTTATGGTAAAAACATTTTTTGCTTGTTAATAAATGATTATGATTCGATATCGGCGCACCTTTTGTACGAACGTTTAAAATTCCGCCGCTATACCGACGGTCGGTGAAATTTTACTGCGCCGTACGAAACAAATCCTAGAACGTGGTCGGCTACTGGCTCGTCCTGTTTTCATGCCCTCGGGCTCGATATTCGAAAGACAACCGGTCGCACGCGCTCGCTTTTAGTACCGAATCGAAAGAGAGGCGACACGTTTTTGGTTTTTCGCAAACCGTATCGCGCGCTTTTCGCGTTTCATTCCAACCACCGACCGAGCAAAAATATACAACTAACAACACGGGCCAGGGTCGTCGAGACGATATTCTACGACAGTTATTTAGTTTTATGAAACGATTATTGTAACTACATTGTGTTCTATTACTTTCCAAATTACGTCGAAACATAAATATATAATATTAGCTTATCGTCGAATTTCCCGGGCTGGTCGATTTATAAGATTAAATACCACGAATATTTTGAAAAATGGCTCTTAGATCGAATTTTCGACGGAATTTCATTTAGGCAGCGCTATTTTTTCGTCCGCTCGGTTAGTTATCGGGAAATTATTCTTAAATCGTGGGTTACAATTAAATTAAAACAAAATAATGGGCAACGAACTTCGCAAACCGATAAACGCCGTTAACGAAATGATGAACACTCGTCGACACAATCAGCGAAATTACGAAACGGCCAACGCTTCGACGTCGGTCACTCCGACTTTAGATAAGATGTCCGAAATACAGCCGTGCGCCAGCTACGCCGCTGGCAGTGGCACAGCAACGGTGTCCAATCAACAAAAGGTTGGTTTTATTGTTTTGGATGATTGATATCCTCCAGCGCATGACTTCAAACTAACTTTAAAGACAATTTTCTTTATTTGGATGATGATGTCACTGGCTATTTTTCTTGGTCGTTCTCAGTTTGAGTTCAATGCGACCATCATCTTGCTTGATGACTTCGCTGTCTAAGTTGATTTTATTGATCTGATCTTAAAAAGACTATCGTCACTTTATGCCGAAGCGTGATTCTTAGTCAATTTCTCATTTCTCTTCATCAACCTTTTCCATAGATTTCGTTAATTATAGTTGTTCCGTAATTATAAGGTTTCGTATCGAGTTTCGTTTTTAATGAGCTAGGAACGAAAAACTGTCGCGGCTAGCGCGTTTCCCGTGCTAGTTTTATTACGAAATCTAAAGAAAGACGTATCATCGAAAGTTTGATAAAATTGAATGTTATCTCGTTGTGTTGCTTACCGGTATCTTGTTTTCTTTCTCCGATATAAAATACTTTTTTTGTTAGTTAAGCGATTTTAATTGGCTTTTTTTCGACTGTCTATCGTCTTGAGAGATTGGCTAGCAATTTTTATGTCATATAAGTTGAAAGGCCTTTCGAACTATGTCGACAAGTGGCATGACGAGTTAATTTGCTTTTTCTAGTCATAAAACCTCCTAGCCACTCGACATTCGAGTAAAATATTCAATTGAAACGTTGATTTTCGTTTGAATGACTTTCGAATGAAATGAGTCGATGTTTGGACAATTTTCTCAGTTACCGGGCACTCGTTTTAAACCGTACGAGCTTGTTTTTTTCCTTACTGACTTGATATTTGATAGTTTTTAGCAATGAAAAAAAGAAGATATACCGTTCTTTCAATTTTTGACTAACTTACTAACGAGGCGAGGCACATTTTTCGTTTTTGGTATTGTTGGCTGAGCGATCGAATTCGGTCGACGAAGGACTAGTTTTTAGTTTTACTTTGCTCTTTTGGGGGATTTTTTTTAACTCGTAGGTCGTCCGTCAAAGCTGTCAGCGGTTTTCTGATACACTTTTCTAGTTTGACAATTTTGAAATTCATGCGAAGTTGGAGGGCGTGGAAGATTAATTTGTTTTTGTCCAAAATTTCCCTAGCTACTGCACGATATTTGCTTGCTTTTGAGGCTTTTAATTAGGTAGGTTTTAGGTGTTTTTTGTTGGTAATTTGAGTTTGAGCAATAGCGAACTGTGCAAATTAACAAACTTTTTTTGACCATGCAATTTCCACGTCGATGCAACTTTTTAGTTTTTCTGAATGACTATGTGCATTCGGATTCCCGCTCCGCTTTTGATGGATTTTGTTATGTAAAACGAGCCCTTTAGGAGCTTGAATCGTTGGATTTTCTTTCTTATTACAAAAATGTTCTCAATAAACGTCGCGGCGAGCAGAAATGATGCCCGCAGACTTTTACTATTGAGCAGAGCTTTTTCGTCTCTATTGATCGTTACATCGACCATTTTTGCGAAGACATTTTCTCTCCCACTTTGTAGTCGGTCGAACTCGTTTTCGGATTCATTTCGGAGCAGATTTTAACTTCTTTTTTTTTAAAAAAAATGTCTTCATCCGAAAAGGTTGAATTTTCAATTCACTGTCTTTCGTTAACTTTTTGCTGGTTTACGAATAAATTTGTAGCATTTTTTCTTGTTTTTTTCCCATTTCAGTCCGGTGCCTCGCACGGCGATGGTCAGGAAGAGGAGGAAATTTTAGAAAACGAACCGAATTCCGATAATAAGGCTCGTTCGAGGCGAGGAGGCGTTTCGGCCGAAGTGTACGACGAAGAAGATCTTAATAATTACGTGAAAAGAGTGAGCAAAAACAAAAATTATACGCTAGCGGATGGGAAATTTTCGTTTTAATTATCGATTTGTGAATTTGCTCGTTTTTTTAGACAGTTCCTAAAAACGATGAGACGAAAAAAGCCCTCGAAAGGGCCATGTGTAAAAACGTATTATTCGCGCACATAGACGAAAATGAGAAACAGGATATTTTCGATGCCATGGAATGCGTTGAGAAAAAACCAGGAGAAATGATAATTCAACAAGGTAATATGCAGTGTCTAAAGTTGCAAATATTCCACTCTATAGTTGCTGAAACCAAGTACTACAGTTGCTTTCTTGCCGCTGTCCGTAGTCATATTCACCATTGACTATAGTTGCTGATGTAAGTTTTGATTTTAGGCGACGAAGGCGACAACTTTTACGTAATCGATTCCGGCGAAGTAGACGTTTTCGTAAACAACGAACGTGTCACGACTATAACGGCTTCAGGCAGCTTCGGCGAACTGGCGTTAATTTACGGTACGCCGAGAGCAGCCACTGTCAAAGTAAAAAAAACCTTAACTACTTTTTAACGACAATCTACATTTTTTTGCCCGTTTGCAGGCTAAAACTGATGTTAAACTTTGGGCTTTGGATCGAGACACGTATCGACGTACGTTGTTGGGAAGTACGATGAAGAAACGCAAAATGTACGACGAATTTTTGAGCAAAGTCAAAATTTTGGGTGAGAACCGATTTTACACCTATTTTGTTGCGTTCCGGGTAAATCTTGGAATGTTAGACCATTGATTTTTTTCAGAGGATTTGGATAAATGGGAACGGTCGACGATCGCCGACTCTCTCGAACAAGTGTCGTTTACTGCTGGAACGCACGTCGTCGAACAAAATCAACCCGGCGACGAATTTTTCATCATCGTCGAAGGCGAAGCCGAAGTTTATCAGCGACGATCCGAAAACGCCGAACCGGATTGCGTCGGTCGTTTAGGTCCTTCAGACTACTTTGGTAAATGACTATAGTTGTTACTACTACAGTGTGACTACAGTTGTTACAAATTCAGCTTCTATAGTTGCCAATAGGTTAGCGGCTATAGATCAGCGGTTATTATATTGTCAGTGGCTGATACTCGACTGGCCACAAACCGTTATTTTGTTTGTTTTTTTTCAGGAGAAATCGCTTTGTTGCTCGATCGACCACGAGCCGCCACCGTTATCGCAAAGACGAATTTAAAATGCGTACGATTGGATCGAGCTCGATTCGAACGTGTCATCGGTCCATGCTCAGATATTTTGAAACGAAACATAGCCAATTACAATAGTTACGTTCAATTGTTGACTTAATTTTTTATATGAAATTTGCGCTTTTTTTACTGTTTTTCTGAATTTTTCCTACCCTTTCTGCGCGTGTTTCGTTGTTGATTTTTTTGGCCCGTTATAAATATCCCGGGGTTACTTTTCGAGCGAAAACGTTATTCGCCCAGTCCATTTTTGATTACGCGATTTTCTTTTCATGAAATTATTTTTCGAATTAATTTTTATTTATAACAGAAAGATTTAGTTTCTCGTGTTTTTTTACCCCTTAATCGTTAAATATTCTATACTGTTTTTGAACCAAATTTTGATGAAAAATTTGTAATATTTTGACTCGTTTACTCGTCCAGTGTTTTTTGTTTCATTCTTCATTGTAAATATTTTTTATCAGCGAAAATTTGTTGTTTTTTCAATTTTTGATGTCAAAATTAATAAGTTCGTCGTTTGGTCTTGGTGGGTGCTTGCCTGTAAAGTTTTCTTGTTTGGTTTTATCGTTTCGGAAACTTTGATGAGTCAATCCTGCCGTTGACCAGTGTTCGCTATGGTCACTGGAACACTGTTCATTGGCCACTGTTGTTCACTTCACCTCTTGCATAAGTTTTTTTTCGTTTTCTTAACAAAAACCTAGTCTTTTAGTTGTTTTTTTATTTTGTCGCATTTTGACGAAAATTTTTACAAAAAAATTTACATTACATTTCTGATTTTGTTATTTCGCCTTTTTCGCATCAATTTCTTTGTACAAATCGTCATTGATTTTATCATTTTAGGTATTTTTTTCCATAAACATATTTTTTCGTTTAGAAATTAAAAAAATACAAATTTTTTGTGTCGTTTCGATTTTGCTGGAAAATTGTGTATAAATTAAATTTAAACTTTTATCAAAATTGAATTCAAATCTGATTTTGAAATGCTTAGTTCGTAATTCATACTGTAAAATCGCGAGGTCTGATGCGTATGTTCAAATAAACGCATTGTTTCGCTTATCGCAAAGGAACATCAACCATAAGGATGATGCGTAGGTAAAACCAGTGTTTTGTTATGCTTAGCGCAAAGCGAAATGGACTTTCGGATGTTGCAATTCCAAAATGGCCGGTTTCGCTCAAAATTCTACGAGAAATTTAGAAAAAATGAATTTTAACGGAACTTTTTGCGAAGAATAACCTTTAACCACGATGTCAACGTCGGATCACGAACAAGTTCCTATTTTGTCGGCTGCCGAATTGAAAACTTTATTAAATAACGTCGATTTATCGGCTTTAAGTAAGTTTTACGTTTTTCATTTTCATTTATAAATTGTTGCGTGAAAGCCAAATTTGAGTTCTGTAATGAAATTAAAATTAAAATAGCTCTAGCTTGCACGCCGGAAACAATTTGTCCACTGTCTAAACGGTTTTGCAATGTCAAACAAGTTATCAAGCGGATTATCCATTTAAAACTTCGTTCGACAGTGAAAAACCCAGTTAGACAGTGACGATAATGTAGCTGGTTTGAAAATATGTTTGCAATTATAGTTGCCCGCGTTAAAAATATAGTTGTCCTTTGCTTTGCAACTTTAGTTGTGCGTTGGTTGTCCACTGATTATCAACTATTATTGTCCGTGTTGTCAACCATAGTTATCCATTGATGGGCTATTATAGTTGTTACATCTATAGCTGCCCGTTGACTGTCAACTGTAGTTGCCAGTGGTTTGCGGTTATAGTAGTACTCTTGTTGCCAGCTATAGTTGTCCATTGTTTGCCAACTAGAGTACGTTTTTTATTCAATTTGTCTGTTGGTTTGCAACTATAGTTCATAGGTTTGTGGCTATAGTTTCACCGGTTTGTGACTATAGTTGCCACTATGTGTGAGCGACTGTGTGAGTCAGCAACGCTGGTTTTCAACAAGAGTTGTTTATTATTTTGCAACTATTGTCGTCTACTTTGCAACTTTGCTGTCAAAATTTTACTTTCTATGGCTTTAATCCTAGCTTTATATTTTTTTACAGATTTCGCCGCCGATTTCAATTCAGCGGACATAACGACAGCGTTACACGAATCGGAAGGCGGCGAATACATTCTACCACTTCATAATGGCAACGGGCAATTCGAGGAAATCAGCGACAATGAACTCAATCTTAGTTTATCGCCGTTAAAAACGAGTGATTTTTGCGAACAACAACCGAAAAAACGTAGTCATTCGTGTTACCCGTTATCCTGCTGCGTCAAGTCCAGCGACGGCGTCGCCGTTCGACGAACAAAATCTCTGTCCAGTTTGACCGGTTTAACGGACGGCGACGTATACATTCGACGAATATATCCGCGACGTAGTCCCGTCATATTTAACTCGCCTCAATTTCTCAACGCCGTCGGCGTCGGCAACGTCGATCGAATTGAATCTCGCAACCCGAATATCGAAACCGTTGACGTGCTCGGCTATAAATTACCGTTGGTCAGCGTACATTCAGACAGCGTGGATAGATTCGTATGCGTGTCGGACGTCTATCAGACTTTTTTCAGTCGGCGGCATTGGGATGAATTCAAAGAGATCCTGTCGAAAAACGGCATTCAGCCGGTGTTCGGCGTCGTTAAAAATGCGTACGATACGTACGACGACGTGAACGCGATCACCGTCGGACAATGTCAAATGTTGCTTTTGAACAATCAAGCTCGCAAGGACGGATTCGTTCGATGTATTCGACTGAGTTTGGACGGTCAAACGACGTCGACGTCGATGGACGGCGTCGGTCCGTCGACGATGATGACCTCGTCGACGACGCCGTCGTCGATGATGACGCCGTCGTGCGCGACGCCGTCGACGGTTTGCGGCGAGACGAAACTAATTTTAGCCACGGAGCGTCAAGTAGGCGAACTAACGAGCGGCATAAAAACTCGCCACCAAGATCAATCGGATATTCTCTACGTCGAATACGAAGGCAAAACGCTGCCGTCCATAACCGTCAACGATCGTCAGTACGTGCGGCTGGTCGACGTCCAACGAAACGTGTTGACGCCGGATGTCGGCGTCGTACAGCGTAAACAGTTCGAACTATTGAAAAACGTCTGCGACGACGTTCGGGTGCCTGTCGGCAAGTGTCGACCGAACGAAAAAGCTCGACTTGTCGTTTATGCAAATTCATTTCGTTCCAACTCGTTGCACGTCATCGCCGCCGAAGATCTTCCTCGACTGGTCAAAGCTTATTATCAATACGAAAAATCGGCGAAAAAGAAAAAATATATGAAACTTCAACGTCGACGCACATTGGACGACGACATGGTCGGCGGCGACGACGACGTAATCATCGATTTTTCGTCGTACGCCAAGCGATTTCGTCGCGACGATTCGTCGAATTCGAACAATTTCTTCGGTCGTACGATGTACAGCGTCGATAGTAGCGAACCGTCGCCGATGTCTAGACCGTCGTCCGTTTCGACGGATACGGCGAGTTGCTCGGGCGAGAGCGTTTCGCACGCGTCGACGACGAATAATAACAATAATAAGAAACATTCAGGCTCGAATAACGTTTCTAACTCGTCGTCGTCCGTTTACGGTTCATCGTCGACAGACGTTCACAACGGTCCGAAGTCGAAAAATAATTCGTCGTCGAAACAACGACCGTCGGCGGCGACGCCGACGCTGCTGATGATGACCGCTGCGTCATCGACGGTCAATCGAAATAACTACGGGCGACCGATGCCTCCGTCGAAGAAAGCCACGTCGTCGTTTGAGCAAATGTTGGCGAGCGCCGACGAAATTTATAAACCGAAACCGCCGACGGTGAAACAAAAACAAAAAAACGAACTTGACGCTTCGTCGTCGTCGTCGAGGGCGTCGAAATTCAACTCAGACGGTGTTAGTGTTTCGAAAACTAAGAAAAAATTCAGGGATGCGAACAATTCAGCGGCGTCGTCACAACTTCAGAATAAATTTTTCCCGTCGTCGTCCGTCGTCGTTCATCATTTATTGAATGGTAATTCGACCGCTGCGAAAAATAAGGCGACCGATTTTCTGTCGCCGTCGTTCGGCAACGGACCGAAATCGAAATCAGCGTCGAAAAATAAATCAGCGCCGATCGGTAAAGGACATTCGTCGTACGACGCTGCGATGCCGACGGCGTCGTCGTCGCTGCCGCCTACTCTCGTTCATAAGTCGCCGCCGACGTCGCCGCCGCCGCGAATCCAACCGGAAATTAGTTTCTACGCGAATTCCGACGTCGATTTCGACTTGGGACGCGATGAGACGTTGATGGACGAAAATTTGATCGCCAGATTCGCTCGTCCGTGCGCCGTTTATTTGGCCAAGTCGACGCCGCTGCCCGTCGCCGTCTACAATCGACATTTCCAACGAGGACCCGCCGGTTATTATCACGATCATTTATTCGTTCATCGAACGGCCGAATGCGTTTTGTGTTGCGTTTGTAAGAAATTTATGACGTTACGATCGTTCATTTTACACGCGCACGTCGACGCCGTCACCGCCGCGTCGACGTCGTCGTCGTCCGCCGTTTTAGTTGAACCGTTGTTGTTCATGTTCGTGCGCAATCCGACGACTGACAGGTTCGATTTGTGGCGAAATCTTTGCGCGAAAGCGAAACTATACGGACTAAATAAATATGTCAATTATAATTTACCCGACGATCTCGCCGAATATTACGACGAACGACGGCACGCCGCTCGTAATACGGTCATCGACGATTTGAATCAGAAAGAAGCACGATCGACGGCGGCCATTCTTTTGTCTCTTTCTCGAGGCAAATAGTGGCGTTTAGACAGTTGGAAAAAATTCCGTCGCTTTTTTTCTTGTTAGTCCGTGGACAAAATGGACATTTTTTTACCTACTTTTTCGATTCGCGCGTTAAAAATCGGATCAATTTTTATTATTTTTTTTCCTGTCGCGTCGCTCATCGAAAAATTTCAAAAATATTACGTTTTTTTGGGCTCGTTTTCATTCGAGCGAGTACTGGTTTTTTGTTTACGTTTGTTTCTCCTCTCTCACTCTCTCTCTCTCTCTCGTCTTACGAATTACCTTTTACTAATTAGTTTTATTTTTTTTGTTTGTTTTATTTTCGTTTTCAATTTGTCAAATTCCAGGTATAATGAAAAAAAATCTTAAAATCGTTTAACGTTAATCATTTTTTTTCGTTTGGCTTCATTTTCGTCACGTTTTCAATGAATGAATTTGTTTGTTTTGTTTTTGTTTTTTTGTCTCATCACCGCGTGTATGTTTTCCCGCATTTCAAAGACGTAAATTTTGTACAGTTTGAAAAATTGTAGAACATTTTTTTACGTAGCGCTGTCGTTGTAGTGTAAAAATGAAAGAAATTAATTAAAAAAAATAACGAAAAAGTGATAAAAAATATGAATTTAAAGGTCAAAAAATGTTTTCCGGTCGTCAAAAATCGTCTTAACAAGCAAAAAGTGCCATTAGCTGGCATTTTAACAAATTGGCAGTTCAACGGGCTAATTTTGCTGAAAATAACCATGTACCAGTTAGAGCAGTAAAAAACTAATTTGGCATGATAATAATTGAAAAGCAGTGATTTCCAGTGGTCAACATTGATTAACGAGTAAATTATTCATCTTGAAATTATTGACTTGCGACCATGACAACAGGGATAATCAGTTCTGTTGATCTTTTCCTCGATGACTTGTGACGAGAATCTTGTTTTATAAACTGGCAAATTTTGCCCGTTATGGCTACAACTAGTGCAATTTATACGTCTCGGGCATCCGGAAATCAAGATTCTAGTTGTTTCCCTGTTTCGTTGGAAGTTCATCAGCAGCAACTGAAGATTTTAGTTCTCTGGCTAGTTTTAGCCATTATCTTCGGAATTCTGATCGGAATCGTGCTTGCATTGATAGTTTTCAGATTTTGCTGCAAAAGATTATGGAAAGGGGTAAAAATTGCATTGGCTATCGATGTGACGAAGTCGAAATCGCATTTAATTTTTGAAGAACAATGTACCAAATCAAATTAGTTCCAATAATCGAGCGTTTTGCAGATTTTTATGTTGCTGTCTGCCGACTGTTGGGAAAGTATGCAAATCTTTGTTTCAAAACAAGATTTATGCTTAAATCCTGGCTACTTTTTTAAGAGGTCGACAAAAGATGAAAGCTGCGAACCACTAGCCGCAGCTTCTCGACGGTCGTCACATCACGACCGACGGTTCAGTTTCGACGAAGAAGCCGATACAGTAAGTCGAACCGATGCTGGGATGTGCGATGTGATTTTGAAAGACAGCGGGTATATGGCACTTACTTCGTGAGAGTGATATTTTTTTTCACTGGCTAGTACAAATTCTTGCAGAGATCAAGCTGATAACGAGCTAATGAAACAAGATATCGCGGCAGCTACTGAAATCGAAGACGAGCTGTTGGAAAATCGCAAACAAGTGAAATCAATTGCGAGCGAAAATCGAAAATGAGCAAAAATCAACTTCATGCAGTAATTGCTATGAAGGTATCGGAAAATTTGGCTGTGATTCATTTGAACGAAAAATCCGAGGGTACGAGATCGGATCGAGAAGCAATCGAGCAGGTCATGGGAGAATTTCGGTCTCATCTAACGCAAACCGAGCAAAAACTGAACGCAGACTACAAAGCGAATTTGGAAATGCTGAAAACAGATCCGGAATTGATTGCCAACGAACAAAAAATGTTGGACGAAATGAAAAAATTGAAAGCGGCTCACAAAAGAAAACTAGTAAATTCGCATCGCTTGCCGAAATGAAAATTAATTTAACAAATCACGAAATCTATTTTAGCACGTACTATTCAAAAATTCTTTGGAAGATTTTCGCGAACTGTTGAGGAAAAACACAAAACTGTCTGATAAGGAAGTAAAAACCAACACAAAATGTCTATGGAAAGTTGATTTAGCTGCAAAAAATGAATTCTAGATCGATGAAATTGTTGATAAATTGAAAAGAAGTTTGGCAAATTTGGAAATAACATTGAACGATAATGTCGACGAACAAACTCAAGTTCGGAACGATTTCTGATTTCACATAATTGATTTCTGATTTCTGATTAACGATTCAGTTTTTGGAAAATAATTTGGCAAATCGACAATATTTATTGGATCAAATTACCGACGCGAAGGACGGCGTCGATAGGAAAATGCAAAACTACGAAGAAACAGCGAAAAAAGCTGTGCAAAAATTATCGGACGATGGCAAAATCAGCGCGCAAGTTAAAGAAAACCTGCTGAAAGAGTTCCGCGAATCGTTGATGAACGTCAAAAATAAACATAAAGCCGGTGAAATTTTGAAAAATCAACAATCGGCTGACATTCGCAGCATTTTTTCTCTTGTAGCTGTTAAAACCGAAATGCTGCAATTGGCTGAAAAGTTAAGAAAACAAAACGCTGATCGCTTGGAGAAGCAGAAACTTTTGCACAAAGAACAAATGGCGAAACTTATGAAACAAGCGGAAACGTTGACTGACGCCGACAAGTTTCTTGAAGTAATCACAAGCTTTCCATCGCTGCAAGCGAACTATACATCATGCAACAATCTAGAATACTTGGCAAGCCTTGCTGCAGACTTTCGTATTTTTGCAACGTTTTTCAGATGACAAAATCATTATTGGAACAACAAAATGAAGAAAGACAAGATGAACGAATTGACTTGGATAAAGAAGAAGCAGCCAAATTAAATCAAGTTTATTTGGTAAAAATGTGCTGTTTTTTGTTGCATGAAATTGATTTTATTATTGCATTGAATTCTGCAACTTATGCAACAGAAATTGGAACAATCATACGATGAATCGCTGCAAAAACAATTGGAAATGCTGAAAAATAGATTAACAACCGATGGAAAATTAAATACCAACGAAGTCAAAAATCTATTGCACGAATTCGAAGTGGATTTGCGTGAAATGGAAAGTAGAAAAATTGGTGTTTCGCTAATTGGATGATTTCGCATGAAATCGACATCGATATTTTCTTTAGAAATGCGAGAAACAGAAAGAAAATTACATTTATCAGGATTGCGTGAAAAATTAGAAGAAAGAAAGCGAGTAAGGCGTTTTTTTGGCATCGGTAAACTGCGACATGACCTGCGAATCATTTTCAGAATGTGGAATTGGAAACGGGAAAAAAGGATTCAGAATCGAAGCGCATATCGAAACAACAAGACAATATGCTGCAAAAAGTTTTGGACAGTCAAAGGGAATTGGATGACAAGTAAAATATCTGATCTTCAAGCTACAAGTAGCAAGAATTTTAAATGCTACGAGTTGAAATTGATTATCGACCGATATTTATAGTGATCGGCACAAAATTCTTGTTGAACATGAGCACAATCAGTTGGTATTGAATTCGCTACTATCCATTTCGAAACTGAAACACGAACGATTATTGGAACAAAAATTAGCAGCGCGTCGATCATCTATGGCTAAAAATCGACTGAAAACGGCACAGTCTCAAAAAAGAAGAAAATCGCTGAAAGATCGTCTGTTTAAATCGGTTAGTGTTACAAAGATGCTCTATTTTGCTCAAACGACGACCAGAAGTTTGCTTTCTGCGAAGGATTCGGTGACGGTTGCAGAAAATAACAACGACATTGAGGAAAACATGAACGAAGAAAAAACAAAGTTGACTCAAGAATTGAGAGACGGCATAGCCTTGGAAACTAAAGTACTCATGGAACAACAAGACACCAACATGGCCGATCTCATTGGAAGACTTCAAGTGCATCAATCGATATGTGGTCAATCGATAGTTTAGTGATCATCGTTCGATTTGCTTTAGGTTAGCCAAGTTCGACGACAAATCGTAATCGATAGACAGGACAAATTGGTCAAGAAATTGGAAGTCAGTAAAATTAGCACAAAATTCGTTTTCAATTTCGATCTTGCTGACATTTTTTCCTTCCAAAACTCAAACTCGTTTTGCATGTAGTGCATGTTGTTTTTAGCAACTAAAATTCATCCTGGTAAGCTTTTGTTGGAATGTTTATTGTATTAGCACTTTCAGGTAAAGTGATCTCCCCAAATTGTGCCTGACTGTTCCTTTAATAATTCACATTGTTCTTCTTATTCCATTTTCTCTATCGCTGTTGTTTTTCCTGCTTGATCAATCGATTAAGTTCGTTACGAATCGATTAGTGATCAGCTGATTAATGGTTCATTGTCAGCATGCATCTCTGATCAGTTGACCAATCGATGAAAAACCAATTCTGTTGGTGATCAGTCGATAAGCTATCACTGATTAATCAATAATTTGATCAGCTGATCTATCGATCATCGAATTTTTCTGTTATGTCCAGGATGAACTGAAACAACAAAACAAAACATTGAGCACGAACGACGTCGAGCATTTGGACACGATTTTACAAGACCATCGTCGGCAAGTCGACCAACTCAACAAAGCGTTGGAAAGCACAAGGCAAAAGCAACTTCAAAATCTGAGGAATAAATTGGAAGAAAAACGCATTAGGAACAAAAAGTAGCAGAAAACTGCAATGAAAAACGACAAATTTGATTAGTTTAACGATTTGTCGGCTTTTAGAGCTTTGGAAGCAAAATTCGAAGCCGAAGAAGAGGACATACTGTCAAAATCGTTGAACAATAAAATGAGGTTCAATTTTTAGATTTGAAACCTGCTGCGAAACGAGCTAAAATTTATTTTGTCTTAAACTTGCAGTTTTGCAACAAGTTTGCTATGCCAAAACAAACTAGCCGCTCGCCATAGCCGAGCATTGGAACATTTGGATTCCGAGCTGAAGGCTGAATCGGAACGAAACAAAGAACATCTCGATAAAGAATTACAAAAGGAAATGGAGAAGGCCTTGTTGGTACTTATCCCAAACGGGGGACCATCGCTGCACAATTCCATTTATGAATCATTGTGATTTTGCTTTAGGAGCAAAAGAAACAATTCCTTGGTCAATTAGCGGCCGTCATTAAGATGACACCGGACCAAATTAAGTCAATGGCTAGGCCCACTCCTAAGGCTGGTAAATAGGGTTACTGTGAGGGGTGGTCCCGAGTTACAATTCGACGAAGATTTTTGTGTTCCAGATATGAATGAGAATGTAAATAATTTTGGACCCCGGGACACTTTGGCTGACGCTTCTAACTCGCATGCTGCATCCAGTCGTCTGCCACCAATAGGCAAAGCCCCGCTGACATACGGGCAGAATGATACCATGGAAATGTCTGATACCGTTCAAAGAAAGCGACGAACGAAAAAGAGACGAGCCCCGGAACGTCAAAATGAAAACGACGATAGCGATACTGTTTGATTTTCTGAACTTTCGAGTTATTTTGTTTTTAGAAACGACTTACTTGCAAAAATGTTGCAATAAAGTTAAGTTAATAAAAGGCAAGTTGATTTTGTGTTTTTGTTTGGTAACCAAACGAGACAGGCATTGAATTTTATTTTGATAAGCGGAAATACATTTCGAATCAGCAAATTTAATGAGTATAAACGTACCAAGCGATAAAAACAAATTATTTGGACATTTACATAGAATCCGGCGCTAGCTTTTGTTATGGGCTAACGTATACAAGTAAAGCGCGAAAACGGAACTTTTAAATTTACAAGAAAGATTTTAACACTTTTATCAACTAAACGAATTATATTTTTAACAGCAGCAACAACATGACGATTTATTTTTAGATGTAGGTGACTGGATTGGCGATTTGGATTCTTTGACGGGACTGTCGACTTCTTTGTCTGCTGAATGTGAAACAACTTTATTATCGTCTTTTTTGTAATCGGAGCCGGCTGGCGATTGTTCACGAGAATTAATAGCTGTCGAATGAACCGATTTCTTCTCCTCTGTTTCGGCTAACGAATGATAGGAAAGCGGTAGACTAAGTTGATACGATTCCATCGACCCTTGTTTCGCTGATTTAGTTGACGATCTTATTGAAGCGCGTATGACGACCGATTTTCCCGCTGGAGCTTTTGGTTTTGCATTATTTCTTGTATCATGCTTATCGTCTCTGTGGACTGTTCCGTCTGATTGATGTGTCTTCGAATTAGCATGTTTCGACATTGATAATGGCATTTAAAAATTAAAAATTAATCAGCCGTCTAACACGACCGGCCGGCCGGCGTGAATTTAAAAATCAAAAGTGAACATTGTAAAGTGTGAAAAAAGCAAAAAATTGGAACTGAAAGTTGATTTATGATAACAGTGTAAACTCACAAGCCAACAAGCGAGATAAATTTGCATAGAAACACTGGGCCGTCTCTGCTAGACATGTATGTTCTTGACTCCCAATTAGCGGCAAGTTCAAAACGAATGCACTCAAAATACCTGTTTTGAAAGCTATCGATTGTATCGATGGTTCAGAAAATCCCCTAGACACAATGCAAGAGTTTCAGATGGATCGCTGAACAGCTTTGATGTTTCAACAGTAAAATTGACTTGTACAAAAGTTCCGTTAATGAGAAGTCAGCATTCCAAAATCATAACATGCCAATTATTTATTTGTATTTCCTGTAAACAAAACGTAAACCAAAACCGCTGTAAAACTGTCGACATCTACAACGTCCTGCTTTTCAAAAACAAGATTCGTCGAATTTGATTTCACTTTTAATAGCAGCTTCGTTTATACGTTTATTTCATACCATAACCGACGAAATCGAAGTCCATTTAGAATCGAAAAACGGCTGTTTATTTCGATTGGCAAGTCGCATAATCTTTGTTTTTAGTTTAGAAAATGGCAAAAACGCAAATATTGAAAATAGAGCCGCAAACGGAATTAATTTTCAAAGGTCCATTGCCCTATTCTTGTTTTTATCATCTTAGGACTGATTTTTTAAATCTAATTTACAGGCCCCTTTTCGCACGTTGTTTCGACAAATTTACAATTAACAAATCCGACGGCGAAATCGGTTTGTTTCAAAGTTAAAACAACGGCGCCGAAGCAATATTGCGTCCGGCCGAATTCCGGTATAATACCGCCTAATGGATCAATCCCAGTCGCCGGTTAGTGTTTGCAAAAAACAAAAATTAAATCGCTTTTTTGTTATATTCAGTGAATTTCAGTTATGCTTCAACCCATGGACACGTCGACCGATAGTTTCGATCATGCTAAACATAAATTCATGGTCCAATCAGTTTTCGTCGCCGACGGTGAAAGTTCATTAGAAAATATTGTAATTGACTTTTTCGCATTTTTCCGCGGTTGTTTCAAGCAAAAACTAATTTTCTTTCACGTCCAGTGGAAAAATACGCCCGCGAGCGAGTTTGCCGAGTCGAAATTGCGCGTAGTTTTTGATTATGCAGAAATGGTACGGTTTTTCTTTATTTTCGCTGCATTATTTGTTTGTTTTTCGTTAATTTATTGCTGTTTTTCAGAACGGTTCAGGAATTTCGCATTATAAACCGGTTATGTCTCAATCGCAGCAGTCGGTAAATCTGATTGCCTGCAGATCAATAACCATAGCATTTGGTAGGACAAATGATGTTCCCTGCAATTCATACGAATTCAATGATACATCGTTGACCTTTCCAACTGTTACAATTGTTGCTCTACGAACTTGTCGATTTGAAAACAAATTTTCTGACTGTATACGCTATGTTTCAGTCTTCCGGATTAGAACAAATTGGTGCTCGTAGTCATTTAGAAGATAGTAAACAAATACAACAACGTTTACACGTTGAGAAAGTAGAAAATGCAAAATTAAAGGTAATCGTCGTCGGGAAAACAAATTTTCTCTACTAGCCAAAAGCTTTTGTCGCCCTTTTAAAGGATCTTTTACGCAAATTGGAAACCGGTGCAATAAATTTACCGCAATCGTCGTCGATCGGCGATAGTTACGGCGTATCGACGAAAAATCATCCTTTTTTGGAGAATATACAAATAAAACACGTAGCTATCGCTGTTTTCATCGGTTTATTTATCGGATTAATTTTTAGCCGGTTATTGAGTATGTTGTTTTAATATACTTACTTGTCTTCAAAGTTTGGCTTTAATTAGTTTTTTATCTGTAATAGTTTGTGCTTATAGAACAGAATGTGAAGGCTTTAAAATTTTAATGAATTAAAATAGTTGTCATTAGTGAAAACTTAGGTTTGTAAACTATTCAAGTCTTAATTTACCGCTGAAAAAACAAAAAAGCTGACGTGCCAACTTGTTTTTGGATGCATTTATGTACACAAGCCGTTTTTTTACAAAACAAATTTTACTAGACGGCAATGAAGCAAACACCTATGAAAAAAAGGATACGGCTTTAACATTTCGTAGCATCAAAGCTGATTACAGAATCGGCGCCGATTACTCTCGCGCTGTGCACAGTTAATTTCGGCACAGCGATACAATCACCCGCCCTTAGAATGAACGTTTTTCCTTGCATCTTCATTTCGAATTCGCCGCTCATAACAGCGTCGATTTTGTCCACGTTGTGCGTGTGATCGGGAAAATATGTGCCTGACGAATAAACGTACCGATTCACTGCAAATCCTTGCTTTTCCAATTTCGATTTCATCGATTGTTCGGTCAACGGGCCATTTTCCACAAAATTCCAATGTTCAATCATTTTTAATGCAAAAACAGCAAATGAATTTTAAAGTATGCTTACTGCAAAACGAAGTGGTTCCTATGTCGAATAGCAAATTCAGATTTACAAATCGAATAGCACTTTACTGAACGAAACATTGAGCCATCTTTGCATATTAATTTTCAATTGATAACTTTCAAAAATAAACAAAATAATGCGGGGAAAAGCGTTTTTCGTTAATAAAAACAAAATATTATTTGCGTAAAATTCATTAATTCTTCCGCTTCATGTTTTTTTCTGTTCTTCCCTACGTTTTTTCCGTATCTGCAAATGAAAGTAATGAACTTTTAAATGAAATTAAAAAAATAAGTCTCTTTAATTAACTTACGCATTTTCGAAAATAATGAACCCACCAAAAAATATTGAACAGCGTTAAAAAAGACGATGAAAATCCGAGACCAACAATAATAACGTACATCCACCAGTCAACGGGTTTGTACTCTAGAAAACAAAAAAATTGCGAAAAATGCGATTAAAATGGTCGAACATTTTGACTCACCATTAGCTCTCGCGCTTATTTCTTCCGACATAGCGACAGCAATAATCAAAACTAACCAATGGATACAACGTCTTCTCGAAAAATTTATCAGAACATATTTCGGCGACCGACCGCTCACAAAGAATACGGAATCCAACAGTGACAGACAGCGAAAATATAAAGCTTGTGTAAAGTGTTTCTGGCGATTTTGAGTTGTCGTTTTGAAAATCGGTTGAAATTACAGTTTTCGCGCTCTCATTTTCATTCTGCTTACAACAAACTTTCTGGTGTTTTTATGCAAGTTTTCGTATAACGGTTTACACTGTTCTTATGAAGCAAGTTTCAGTTACGACTTTTTGTTTTTTTTCCATACTTTTATCATTTTTGATTTTTAAATCATGCCGTGTTTTTTTTAGCCGGCTCATAGATTTTTAATTTTAAAACGCAAGAATCAATGTCGAAACATGCTAATTCATTAGTCTATCACTTTTGTATCATGCGTTGGCCGAAACAGAGGAGAAGAAATCGGTTCATTCGACAACTATTAATTCTCGTGAACAATCGCCAGCTGGCTCCGATTACAAAAAAGACGATAATAAAGTTTTTTCAAATTCTGCGGTCAAAGAAGTCGACATCCGTCAAAGAAACCAAATCGCCAATCGAGTCACCTGCATCTAAAAATAAATCGTCATGTTGTTGTTGCTGTTAAAAATATAATTCATTTTGTTGATAAACTGATAAAATATCGTTCTTGTAAATTTAAAAGTTCCGTTTTCGCGCTTAATGTATATTGTACGTTCGCCTATAACAAAAGCCACCGCCGGTTTCTATGTAAATTCGTCCAATAAGGTTTTTATCGCCTGATGCTGTTTATAGTAATTAAAATTTGTTCATTTGAAATGTATTCTTCTTATTTGAATAAAATTCTGTGTGAAAAAGGCAAAAAACTGGTCTATAAACAAAACTTCAAAGAAAAAGGTCTATTTGTGGGCGTTAATAAAAAATCGGCACTTCGAAACTCGCATCGACGATGAAAATTCATCTTAAAACCCCTTCATAACTCGATTTGTCATTCGCATAAACGACTTATGGAAATAATGATTGACTCCCTCCTTCTTGACATTTTTATTTCAAACGAACCTAACCCTAACAAGTTAAGCCGCTAATTTACTGGCAGTTCTCGGAATGAGTAAAAAAAATCTACGAAACGGGATGAAAATACATTTAAAAACAAAGTTATGCGTCTCAATGGACTAAAAATACGATTACGCTAGGAAAATTGCATACGATTTGTCAATGGGCGAAAAACTTTCAATAACAACTTGAAAAAGTGTTTTATTTCTCGCGATTCAAGAAACAGAATGCATTCATAACTATTTATTGCTCTGTAGCCGTTTGATAGACAAAAATAACAAGTTTTTCATTTTTTACTGCGCAAACCGCCGCTTTGAGCGCAAAAAGTGCGTTGGCTAGTGAGGAAGAGGGAGGAAAAGCAAAAAATGTCATTCAATTAATTCCATCTTATTATTCAAAGCCTTATCCGTACGCTTGAATAATTGTCAAGCTTAATTTTCGTCTGATTTACTTCAAAACGAGATGAGAAAGTAGGAGAGAGAGAGAGGAGGGCGAGGGCATTGAAATTGGATTCAAACCAAAAACAAATTGACCTCGTTGAGATTCAACGAAAACAACTTGGACAGTGCTGTTTTATGACCGACTACATCGACATTTATTATTCTTACGTGTACGCATGAGTTTCTAGCGATTCTCAAATCGAAATCGTGAAACTTTGCGCCTTTATAAATAATTCGATACGTTGGTTTTGTTTTATTTTTGTTCAAAATTGATATGCAAAAATCGATTCAGCCCTTAGCAACATACAAATACCATTCACAAAACACGACCATAAAAACAAAAGAAAAACATTCTGGAGTTTCAAGAAGACTTGTTTTCAAGAAAGACAGGATAAATATATGTTCATAACAACTAGATCAAACAAATTTGTTCATAATAACGGTTCACCGGCCACTCGGTGAAAGAGACTGGAACAACACTTTACACTCGTCAGTCTAGAATTTCGCCTCGGCGCCGAGTGGTCGGTTCGAAAAAAAGTGAAGTGAAAAACAATTTATTCTTTACAAAACGGAATTTCAGAAAATAATATAAAATATGAAAATGTATTATTTATTCGGCAGCCGAAACGACTTGCTCAGAAATTTCCGACATCGTCGAAATCGTTGTTGCGATCCATTGTTGCAAGACGGACCGGCGTTTGTACCGCTTATTCGACGCCATGTCCGTCACAGACTGGCTTTTTGTCATATCGCCAGAGTCGTCGGGCAAGTACAAAACATCGTCGGACATGCTCTGAAAAGACACTGGCTAGTTGACATTCGGCGTCCTCGCAGTAATCTTGCGAACTAAGGACACATTAATCTCTCATACAGTCGCATCGATGAGCTAACTATAGACTACCGGCTAGCGACTATTTCTTGCGGGGGATTGATGTAAACGCGTTACTAACCTTCATTTCTTTGATCCACTTGTCTTTCAACAACTTTTTCACTTCCTTCGCCGTCCCCCTATCCTTGGCTTTCGGATTCAACGTAAGCCTGAACATCTTCAACGCCTTTTCGCTGAACCTCGACCACTTGGTTGGCAACTGAGCCGATTTCCGTTTCAACCACTGTTCCCATTCCCAGTACGGTTTGCACATGATGCACGCCTTCGTCCACGGGTACCGTCCTCTGAGTAGGTAAAATATAAGAACGCCCAACGCCCACACGTCCACCGACTTGTCCACGCCGTACGCCTCGTTCCTGAGCGTGTCCACTACCTCGGGCGCGTGGTAGGCGGTCGGCGAGTCCATGTGCTTGACGATGGCGCCTTGCTTTCTGGTCAGACCGAAATCGGACAGTTTTATTTTCGATAAATCTTTGGCGAACACTAAAATCGTCTCGACTCGAACGTTCCTATGGACCAAGCCTTCGATGTGCATGAATTCCAGAGCGGCCAGCGTCTGACCGACAACTTGCCTGACCAGGCTATCGGGCAAACCCGCGGCGGACCCGTTATTCTCCATCGCCTCTTTCAAATTGCCCAACGGGCATATCTCCTGTACGAAGAAGAACGACTCGGACGTACTGTAGACGCCCTCGTACGTTTCGACAATGTTCGGATGAGGGGATAAGAAATAACTAAAATTGTATTCCCTGATGAAATCCACCTGTTTCACGTTGAGTTTTTGAAAGATCTTCACGGCGATCTTCGTTTTATTTTGCTTATCCTCGGCCATGTTGACCGTTATGCCGAATCGGCCGCCGCCGATGTTCGGCGTGGACACCGGCTTGATGATCGAATACGAATCTTCGAGTTCGACTTCCTTCATCGGTCCGCTTATCGTACTGCCCTTCCTAACGAACAGGCTACTACGTCGAATTTGTTGAGGAGGCGCCGGAACCATGGTTATAAAATTGAATTCGACGACGAAAAAGCGGTCGAGCCTAATATACTATTCGCGCAAATGTTTCTCTTTTTCGATCGCTGTCTATTTCGGTTTTACGTTCTTTTATTGCGCACCTGGAAACAAGTCAAATAGAAACGCGAATTTCAGTTTCCCATTGAAATTACACGCTAGCTAACCATTGTTAGCGTGTTAGCATTCGGACGATGTTTTTTCGTTATTCGTATAGAAATCGGGCGTGCATCACGCAATGACGTTAATGGATGCGAGAAAAAAAGCGTTTGATTTCGTGTAACAATTTTGTTACTCGGGGTAAAGCATAAAATAATCAGGAAGCCAATGGTGGCGCGATTTTGATTAAAAATAGAATTACAAATAGAGATCGGTCTATATATTCACCCGGTAACCTTTGAGAAACTCAAAAAAAACGGGCGCGACCTATTTTTTACTCTAATTGAAACGCACACGAGGCAAATTAGGCGGCGGCGCTCGGAAGCGGCCTCGAGACGACGCTAATTTTGCGGGACGCGCTCGTTTGGCAGCCGTCGCGCCGAACTTGCAATTGACATATCGAATCCGCGCGTCCAGTTGCTATTACAAATTTTAAAACTCAACCTTACTGTAGTCGATGAATTTCAGGTATCCAGTGTCTATTAGACTGATTTATAAGGTAGCTTTCGAGAAACACAATAAAAAACACGAACATGATCTATTTTTTAAGATGATTGCAAGCGAGCGAGGCAAATTAACCGACGCGGCTCGTAAGGGGCGTCGAGAAGACACTTATCATGCGGAATGGGAGCATTTGGTAGCCGTCGCGTCAAACTTGCAATTGATACATATAATCCTCGCCTCCAATGTGCTAACCAGTTACTATTACAAGTTTTCAACCCAAGCTTACTGTAGTCGATGAATTTCCGGTATCCAGTGTCTACGAGACAAATTCCTCGCACCTGAAAACTAATTGCCTAGCGATCGGTGGTTGTGACAAGTAAAAACGGCTTAAATTATTTTGCTCTCGCCGCCGTCTTAAGGGCGAATAATGAAAACACAAATTTACAACTCTGTTCAGAAAACCGCCTCTCTTCTGCGCTTTTTGTTTCTTCAACGGTGTGTTTTTTTTTTTGTTGACACGATTTTTGAAGAAATTCCACACCTTCTAATATTATACCGCCAATGACGTCAAAGTCTGATATTTTTAAACAACTTTTGTTTTATATTTATCCGAGGGGGCTTCGCGATCGGTGTTTGGCAGTGCTTCGGAAAAAGAGGCACAGAAACGATTTTTAATTCTTCGGATAGATAGATAGATGAGATGAGAGCAAAAAAACAGGTATTACAATTGTGAATTCGAAAAGAGCCGCGTAAAGTAGCTTTTTCCTACGAAAAATGACTAGCTCAAAAAACAAACGGGCGCCGCTGGTTCCGCTGGGTGCGGCGATGAATGACGGTGGCAACAGTGAAACGTGCTAGAGGGAGATGGGAGCGCTTGAAACGGAAGAACAGGAAGAAAACCCACGTACCTGCAAGCTAGTGCCCGATAAGCGAAAGAGTCGCACACGTAATTTGTTTTTTCCCTCGCTAGTCGCCACAAACCACTGGCTAGCTAGAGGTCTTTAGTTATTCATATTTAAAATGTACAAGCAGCCGTCAGGGTTATCCGCTAGATAGGAATAACGGCGGACGAATCAAGTTGCGACGAAGAGGGCATCCGAAAATTTAATTGCCGTCTAAACACAAGTGCCTATTTTGCGAATGAAAGAAAGAAAGAAAAATTCAATACGAGCCAACGACGATGATGACGTAAAAAGACAAGAGATTCTTGAAAAGCGTGCAAAAATGTGCGTAAAATTTCAAAATTAGAGAGCAAAAATAATTCCTTTTTCTAATAACCTTAAAAGTGAGAGAGAGAGAGAGAGACTACTAGCCGGCTAAATGGATGACCAAAGGGGAATTACAATGCACTGTCTATTCTCCTGCAAAAAAAATGGGATGGAATTAACTTTTTGAGATGAGTAGGCTTGTTAGCCCATTATCAGTCGGGTCCACTCGTCGCCGGCTCCGACGGATTATTCATCTTGAGCGGACCATTTTTCGGTCGAACGCGCACTCTAAAGGGCACAATACTGGAACTTATTAAATATTTTTATCCGACCGTATTTTTGCTTTTGAAATGAGTTTCGATGACGAAAATGATAATTTATTATAAAGGAAGCGTCCTGATGACGAGCTGGATGTCAAATGCAGGATTACATCCGACAGTACACCATCATCTACATCCGATGACGTAGAAAGTTAGCAAATGGCGCGTCATAATTAGCTTGTTCTATTTTTTATCGAGGTCTTAGTGCAAAAAGGCATCGATAGTTATCGACTGTGTAAAATTTATACTGTAACTGACACTTTACACTCGGCGAAAAAATCAGTTTGCATGTTCGCGTTTGAGGTGAGCTGTCGTTTTTTAAAAAAAATAACTTCGCAAATTTGTGTTCGTCGAAAAAATTACAAAATCGAAAAACGAAAGTGAATTATATTTTCAATTTTCAGCCCGAAAAACGATTCGCAAACTAGCGTTTCGACCAAATTCGAGCCAAAAACCGTCGCAAATTCGATTTTCTTCTTTGTTTCTCGTTTCGGCCGACCAAAAACCAAGTGCTCGCCCCTGATTGATGCCAAAACATCGCTTTTGTTGAAAACTCTAATTTCGTTTGCATCGGAAAAATTAGAACAGCGATCGACGCTGCAGCCGTAGAAAAAAGAATGAGTCAAAGAAAAATCACTGTTCCAACTGTTCGAATACATTTATCGGTGCTGACCAGTGAGTTTTGGAAACTTGGAAAGCGTTCGAAAAACAATGCCGATCGTCGACGAAAATCAAGGTGGATTGAAAAGATACGCCGTTTTCGCATTTGTCGAAGATCAAAAACGAGGAAATCCGAATTCGCACGCTTTACGATTTCCATTGAGTCCGAACGCCAGCAGCTTGGAAGCCAGTACGAAACTCGGTCACACCGAGAATTTTCACATGAAACGATTGAAAAGTTTAGAGAAAGGAGGTAAACTTGCATGTTGGCAGTCTCGAAAGCGTCCAGGCTCTCGCAAGTTCAGCTTTTTTGCTCGCAAATCTGTTACAGTCGACGCGTATTTGTTTTTTCTCTTCAGTTGATTTTCCTTTCGTCGACGTTACATTTTTCTCGTCGTATCAAAACGCTGAAGAAATGAAAAACTTATTGGAGCCGAGCGATTGCGTTAATTTGCACGATCACAACATAAAATTGCAAAAAGGTTACATAAATTAGTTAGCCAGTGCACATTTTTTGTTTTTCGGCTCATATTATAGGCGAATTTCAGGTATTTTCGAAGAAGTTCAACTCGTCGATCCGAAACGAGATATGATCATGACGCCCATTGACGCCGACGACGTCATCACGGAAAGGCTCACGGGCAAGGGGGTGACGTCTCAGAATAAAGTTCCAACGCCGAAGAAGGAATCGGAAATCGAGGACGACTACAAGAAAACTCGAGGCTACATCGTCATAGCGTACAAAACCATGGAACACATGTACAGTCGCGATTTCGTTACGAGCTGGAAAACGTGGACGGGCGTACGATATATTTGCATGCAACTGCCTCGACAGTTGGGCCTTCGACGAATCGCGTTCTATCGACAGATCAGCACCACTTCGGATTTCACGTACGTGCTGATCATCGAAATCATGAACCTGCTCATCTTCGCAGCGCAGACATTGAACTTGATGGATGGCATAAAGTTACGATTGTGCGGATATACGGCGATTTTTAGAGAAACCGATTTTCAGGTAAAGTTTCGCGTCGTTGCTCGTAAACGAGCTGAAATCGACCGATATTTTGTTTTCCAGGTAGACTTGGCCACCGCGGCCGTTCATCACCTGGAAACGAGCTACAAAGCGCCCGAACGTCCGTTCGGAGCCACGCCGAAAATTAACATAAGTCGACACGACTCGGTCGACAGTACGTCGACCGTCGACAACGGTCATCGACGCGACTCGATCGACGAACTATCGGACATGTTCAAAAAACAAAAGGAGACCGCAAACAGGCGTCGGCAAGAGCAAGATCTAGCTAAACGAATCGAAGAACAGAGAAAAGCGAAATTATTCAAATTGTACGGAAAGGACGTCGCGCCCGACTACGCGCCGCCACCGCCGCCGCCGATTTTGGAAGTGTACCGACAAATTGATGACGTCTCGGCTACAGCGGCGGCGGCGCCCAAGGCCTCGCCAGAGTCCGAATCGCCGCCGTCGCCCATGCCGAAATCCAAGACCGTCGCCACCAAGCCCGCCGAGGTTCACTACATTAAGAGGCAAGCGTTGCTGTCGCCGGACTTCGGATCGGTGCACGGTGAATTTCTGCCGGAGAAGAAACCGTCGCCGAGGTACACGTCGCAAGTTCACGTCGTTCAGCCGAAGCCCATCATCCACGACGCTTATTTGCCCGTTGAGCACGCCCCGAGGCAAGTCGTCCATAGTTCGCACGTCGGCGCCGGCCGAGCGCACGATGTCAAGTATTTGACGATACCGTTCGGGCAACAGCCGCCGCCGCCGGTGCAGCAGCCTCAAATGGTTTTCGTTCAGCGGTACCCGGTACCGGAGACTTTCGAACCTCATCGTCTACCGCCGCCGTACGGCGCCTATCCGCCGTACCCGCCGTACGAGCCTCCAGTACAAGACGTTAAAGGTAGTGAGGATATCCGATTTCTGATTTCGTTTGCTATCAAACGAGCAATTTCTGATCTCAGTCTTGCGTAAGTTGTCTAGTGAACGTTGTTTTGAGAGGATGAAATCCGATACCCCTGTGAAACCCGATACCAAGTCGTTAAGATAGATGGCGGCTGTTTTTGAGAAACCCGATACCCGGGATGAATCATGATGAGCTAGGATGAGATCGTCTATCAAGATGGCGTGCTTCACGTGACCACCCTACAGTATACCAGTACTTTTTTTCTTAAGAAAACATGAAAATTCGTCATTAGACTAATTCGCATATTAGGAATCCGAATATGGCGCTCGTTTTAAGTTAGCTACAACTGAAAAAAATTCGACCTGCTACCTGCTTATCACAACAATTTTGACGGGAATGAAAAGACTACGCCGTTCGACTAATTCGCATATGGGGGATACGAATCCAACACCTGTTTTGTTTTTTTGTCAATTTAAACGCGAACAATATAGCATAGTATGCCCCTGTTACCTTATTCGAGAAGTCGCATCATATTCCATTTGACCTGCGCACAAACGGCTATTGAAAACACAAACGATGTTGAAAGGTGCAAATCGAATAACTAAAGTCCAGTTACTACCACGGGTGCGCATTCATTACAGAACGATTTTTATCTTTTAAGTGCAGGTACAAGACATTTGACACATTTGCAACCTTATGTGGGCATTGCTTAACAGAAGGGGAATTTACTGAAATCTGTACGCAAAATTTCCTATTTACAAAAGGCGAATTTTTGAATAAAGAAAATTAAAAAGGTACCCTAAAAGAGTTAAACAATGTAAATGGTGCGCAAAAACAAGAATTTTCCTGTTGATTGATTTTAGAGCATCTTTTGACAAAGGTTTGTGAAATCTGCGGCTTTTCCTGTATTTCAAGTCGTTTTAATAAAAATTCACCTCGAAAATGTCTGTCAAGAGCCTTGCTACACAAATTCATGAAATATCTTGTGAATAAACAAATTTCGCCTTGCTAATTAGTTTTATGAACTAAAAGTCATTCAGTTTCACTTGCGCACATATTACGGCAAGATTAAGTTGCGCGATATCCAAAACAGACTAGTTGGGAATTTGTAAAATACTTGTACCTGCAAGTCAAAGATAAAAAGCATTCTGTAGCGAAGGTGCGCATGTGGTAGTAACTGGACTATACCATACTAAACACTAAACGTACAGATTCCTGGCTCATTTTCGTTGTTTTCAATACATTAACAATATCCACTCTACGAATAACATCAAATACAACATTGCCGTACAGTTTTATTCTTACCCCGTCATATTTTCTCGAATTCGATCTACTACCTGCTTATCACGACAATTTTGGCGGGAAACGATAAGACTATGCCGTTATTAGAAAGACACTCGTTTTTGTTTGGTATTGTGTATTTCTACTGCTTGAAATAAAAACCTGAAAATTTTACACGCCTTGCTCAACTTTCAAACAACTTTCCCGTTGATTATCTGGTGTTTGAAATCGACAGTTCACTGACGTTCACAGTTCACGCACTGAGGTGTGCGCGGAATTGATGAAGACTGTGAAGACGAGGAGCGCGTGCATGGTTCGTACCTCGAACTTCGGAAACGGCGGTACAATTTCAGCGGAATCGAAAACCGTTTCAGAACCTAAAAAATCCAGAATGTTGAAATCCATAATGAGAAATTATTGAAAGAGTATGACGATTCGAGAGATATTTTTTGGCTGAAAAGGTTTCTAACGACTACTGCGCAAGCTGTCAGTCGATTTCTGATTTTGTCGGCTGTCAGGAGGCGATTTATTGTAACTTGTGACTTGTCCGACGAGTTATGATTTCACCAGCTGTCAACCGATTTCTGATTTCGCTAGCTATTAAACGAGCAATTACTGATGTCTATATTTCGCAACCTATCTTGTTCATCACCGATTTGACCGGCTACCCAATTTTTTTCGACTTATCAAGCAAGTTATGATTTCACTTGCTTTATCAGCGATCTCTGATTTTACAGTCGTTAGACAATTTCTGACTTGAGTTTCAGTCCTTTCTTTTTTGTCAGCCATTTCTGGTTTTTGAAAGTTTTTTTCACTTTAGACGCTATCAGCCCCGCTCCTCCGAGTAACCTCAATCGACGCCGGTCCGAAATGGAACTAGCCATCGCCGGACAAGAACTCGTCCGTACTATGCAAATGGAACCTTTCGTTCAAATGGAAATCGTTCATCCGCAACCCTCCGATTCGGAAAGCACCGATCCGAATTACAATTCGCCCGTCTACAGTAGGGGCGAGTGGAAACAAGGCTCTTCGCTGTACCCGGGCGAAGTGAGAGACGAGCAAATCCATCACCTTGCTCAAAAATTGGGTTCGATGAAAGAAACGGCTATTTTGAGTAAATATAGCTTCATAGACTTGCTCGTTCGATTCGAAAATCGGCGAGTTTTTTTGTTTTTCCAGTGGAAGACGGCGAGCGGGCGCCTCGCAAACGAGACGGCGAGCCGCGTCGAAGCATAAAAACAATTTCCAAAGGTCTGGCGGACGCCATCAGCAGGGCTCGAGATGTGAAACGTGAAATCGACAGCCACCGACGAGAGCTCGAACGCGATCGCAGTCACAGCTTCGGCCATTCGTACCGAAGTCCCGAGAAAGTCGGAGGGCGCATCGGGCAGCTGAGCAGCGGCGCCAGTTTGGCCGAACGTCGGCAAGTTTATTTTCAGTTGCAGGAAAAGTCCCGAAGTTTCATGGAGCAGTATCCGTCGAAGCACAGGAAATCCATGCCCGGCCCCGAATCCACTCACGAACTGTTGTTGGCGTTGGAAAATGGCGAGCTAGAGGTGAAAAATTGTTGCGAAACCGTTTTCAGCAGGATCTGCAGGATTTTAACGCGCGTCGTCTCTTTAGGCTCAGTTCAAATCGAGAAAGAAGCAGAAAGAACGAGCCGCGGAGCCCGTTAATCTACAGGACAGGCCGGATATAGTAGAAAAACATGAACCGCCTCAGCAGCAGACGGTACCTGAGCGTCAACCGCGGCCAGCGTCGCCGCAGAGGCACAGGGCGCTGCCCAGGATACCCGTGCTGATGTCCAGGGATTCTCCGTCGCCGCCGGTCAGAGCGAAGCAGAGACCCATGCAACCGCAGCAGCCCCATCAGTCCAGACGAAAGGAGCCGGACGAGCCTGCTGAGCAGAGCCGACTGACGAGACCCAAGCAGGTTCGACCGTCGGAATTGAGACCACCGTCGACGACGAGAAAATCACCGGCGACGACCAGCGGTTCGTCGAAGTCGCCGGAACCTAGACAGGAAAGAAGACAAATGAGATCGCCGCAGCCGTCCACATCCAGATCTCAAATTGGCAGACGTTGATCCTGCTCGATCCCTCTCGAAGTGTGAAATTGCTTGTTATCAACTCGAGCATGTGCGAAAATTTGTATTTTTTCTTCATTTGCATTGCTTTTGCATCAAATTATCTCCATCGTATTATTTTTTACCTTGCCTTTTATTTCCCGTGCTTCAAATTGATTCGCAGGTTGGCGCGTGTCAATGTTTTGGTAACGATAATGCTTATTGCAACGCAAACATTTTTATTCAGTAATAAAATGAGCCGGCGTGGCGAGTGGTCTTGTTTGTTACGCGATAATGCACGCGAAAAACAAAAAACGGTACTTGACTTTCGGTTAAATGGATTTTTTGGCAAAAAAACATTCTCTATACTGTAGTGATTCAATATATTCAAATCCACGAACTTTTTTCCACTTCAGTTGCAATAAGAAATCATTATTCTGATCGAGATTCGTTTGTGACTGAGCATAATCAAGTTACTTTTTCAAAAATTTTTAAACTTTGAAACGTTTTAAAAGTTTACAGATTTAAACAGTGAAATCACGATGAAGTTTTGCGGAAGAACTTTGTTTGTTCTGTTGCTGACTTGCCGATTGCGAAGCACGATTTCTGTACTTGTTACGTGCGATCATGTGAAAGAACTGTACGCCGAAAAGAGATACTACGTCAAGGACTGTATCGAAGGATCGCTTTGTTTGCCGCTCGAGGGCAAGAACGTCCAATGCGCCATATTTTGGAAAATCGAAAATACGTAAGAATGTCAGCGATCCAATTTCTATAGTAATTCTAAAGTTGTCCAATGGAATCAGTTTTTGAAACTGCTTTGAAAAACTAATTTTCCACTGTCTAATCACTTTTTCTAGTACGATTGTTGGTAGAATATCGACGATTTGTAAGAGTTGCAGAATGTCAGCGATAGGCACTTCAGTAATTCCAAAAGTTGTCCGGAGGATAGAACTTCTTAGAAACTGATCATAAAAACTAATTTTTAAAAAGTCGTCCAATGGATAAAACAATTTCGAAACAGATCGGAAAACTAATTTCCCGTCTGTCTTACGACGTTTTCTAGCACAAATTGGAACAACGCCGAACTTCTGTGCGGCCTCCTGGACAGCAGCGGCACATCTCATCTGGCCAGTCTTCACAACATCAAAGATTTTGATCTTGCGAATTCGATGAACGTAAATACTGGGGGGAATATTTGGATTGGTCTGAGCGTTGATCAAGTACTAGTTACAAGCATATTTCTTGTTTTCGAAGCGATAAATCGGGTAACTTTCAGAATTGCAGCGCGTACTGGTCGGACAAGTCGCCGATGGACTACAACGGTTGGATGCATCAAAAACCATGTAGCGACCATAAGCAACCGTGCGCTGTTCATCACGAAACAAATTCCCGGAAAGGATGGTACGATCAAGAATGTTCCCGCCACTTTGCCTCCATGTGCAAGTACACGCCGAAATAATAAGCTGGATTCGTCACTAACTACGTGACAAGAATTTTTTTGACTGGTAAAATAAAATTTCATATACAATGTTTTGTCATCATCATCGAAAAATAAATTCACCTGAAATCGCTTTGCCAAACTAATTTCGTGCATTCTTATCATTTGTGGGGCTCAAAATAGAAACTGGTAAAAATTTTTGCCGAATCGACCAAAAGCCTTAGTGATAAATTTAGTTTTACGTAAGAAACGGCTTTGATTAATGTTGGGCAAAATCAAGATTCATCCATTGTAATCAAATAATTTTGCTCGTTGGATGAGTGACTCGGTACATTTTGGTACTTAATTTTTACAAATTGTATCTTTATTGCTAAAAACGCTACACTGACTTCATGGAAAACAATTAAAATAATGTACATGCAAAAATTATATTAAAATAAATCGAACGAGTACATATCATTGAATAAAAACGCACGTCTACAGTTCGAATTTGCACAAATTTAATTCGTGTAAAACGATGGATATATATATAATGTGTCGGAATTCAATTTTTCTTAAACGCTGCTCCAATGTGGCACTGATTAACCTGTAAAAAACAAAAAATTTGTCATAATGAAAACGAGCAAAATCTTCAGTTTTACAAAAATATCACTTACTTTTGCGGCGAATTTTAACGAATTCACAGTTTCATTCAAGTGTTCTTCGTTGGGACTAATATTAACGAACATGAGCGTCTTGCTATTGCCGCCCAACGAATTTTGCAATAAGAAGGTTAATTTACTGTTCCTATACGGAACGTGATTATCCTAAAAATGACTTTCACGATTTATCGAATGATACGAAAACAAAATGTTTGACTGACTTTTTGCGCTAACGATGTAATAACTTGACCCAACGACGATAAACTTTTATTTATATTTTGCGCTTCTTTGAGCCGATCGCCTTCCGATTGAGATTCCTTCAACCGCTCGGATCCGGCGAGATCCACGAGGCTCAGTAGTCCATCGCACGTTACGCCCGTAATCGAATTGGCGCCAGTGATTCGCAGGCGAAACACTGAATGGCTTCGGGAACTGCGCGAGTTACATTTCGTCGACGCCATGGCTCGTTTAGCCATAGCGAACGTTATAAAATTCTTGATCTGCAGGGAAACAAAGAACGCGTTAAAGTTTTACGAAACTATTTTCGAGACAGAAACGACTAACTTGGGCTTCGTTTTCAACCGTCTTTACGGTTAATCCGGGCACGCAAACGTCAGCCGGACCTCCTTTGGATGCGGTCGAATTGGCCGCCGTTAATTTGATATCCAGATTCTGATCTTCGTTCGGTTCGTCGGTCAATAAATCTCGGACTTTCTCGTTGTAAATTTCCAAATAGCTCGCTTCCAATTTGTACTAAACGAGACAAAAACGACGACCGATAAATAAAGCAAAACTTTGCAGGCAAGGGAGAAAAACTGAATCACGCAAGAAAAATTTACCGTCCATCCTTTCGACGTTAATTCCTTCGCCGTTGCGAAAATCTGTCGAACGGCCAACGGGATAATGCCGGCGGTATCGGGATTCTCGGCGAGAACCCGATCTTCAGGTCCTTGCATAGTGTACGTTTTACCGCTGCCCGTTTGGCCGTAAGCAAAAATGCACACGTTATAGCCATCAATGGCGCTCTAAATTAAAAAACCAACACATTAACTATAGTTGTTCACGAACTATAGTTGCTTGCTAATTAACGATAGTCGCACAATTTACTTGTACTAATTGCGAGATTTCGTCGAAAATCATCGTCTGATCCGAATTCCAATCAAATACTCTATCGAAATCGAATTCGTGTTTTGTTTCTCGTTTTGTTGGACCGCAATTGTATTTCGATGATTGAGCTGTACTCTGCAAAAAAAACATTGAAAACTGATTTCGGCACCAGACGAAACGCGTTCGAGCAAATTTCGTTACCTCGTTTAACGTCGTATCGGCGCATTTATCTTTAATAATTTGAATTTTCGTCTGATCATCGGGCGAAAAAACTATATGCGAAGCGTTCGTTTGGTCTTCGAGTCCCGTCGGACGTTCGACCGGCAACAACGGCCGCACTCGACAAAATACCCGAATGTTGCCCTGAATATGTTTCATTCGATCAAATAATCGTCGCAACCGAGCAAAAAGTTGTTACTTTTAATTCTTGAACAGCGTTATGCAATTTTCGACGGACCATTTCCATATTTCGGTTTTTCTCTTCGGCCAAAATCAAATCGTTTTCTAATTTATGAATCGTTTCAGTTTTCCTTCGATTTTCGTCGGTTAGCGCGGAATTTTTGTTTGTAACTTCGTTAAACAACGTCTAAAAATGAAAAAAATCACGTCGCCGTTTCGAGCACGGAACAAGACTCGCCGACGTTACTTTAGTAGTTTCCAATTGAACGTTAAGAGAAATTTGCGACGACGACAATTCCGCCATGCATTTCGTTAATTCTTGACATTTAATCGTGGCTGCGTTTAATTCGGATTCTAAATTTTGTTTTTCACGAAACAACGACGAATATTTGCGATTCACTTCTTCTAATTCGGTCGACTTTAAGCTATTGAAACAAACAAAAAATTGCACATGATAAACAGTAACGAAAGAACTATAGTAAATACAGAACGCAAATAGGCGCATAATAACTGTAGTTGCTTATAAACTATAGTGGACTCTTACTCGAACTGTCGACGCAAATTGTCCACTTGCCCGAAGGCTTCCTGCGACATTTGCTGTTTTTGCAGTGCGGTATTTTCCAACTGAATTTTCTGATTTTCCAATTCGGCGAGCCGATTTCTCAACGAATACGTTTCGCTTTTGTTCGACTTCATTTCGTTTTCCATATCCTGCAAACGTCCTTTGATATCCCATCCCGGTCGAGCCTTTTTCTTGTCTAAAAGAACGAAAGTTAATTGAGCAAACAAAAATTCTCACTGGCTTTCGGTTGATAGTTGTCAAAAAACGAACCGTCGTCGATCGAATTCGACGAATTGACGCGAGTAAGTGAGAAATTTTCGTTTGAACGCTTCGACGGTTGGCGACTAGCAACGGGCCTGCCGATAGCGGCCGCCGGTTTCGGCGGCGGGTGGAAATTTCGAACATTTCTCGCGGCGCCCGATTTTTTCGAATTCGAACCGTTTTTATTCAAAACCACGACCGAACGGCGTTTAAGTTTGTTCGCAATCGTCCTCAAAACGAAAGAAATAGGGGAAAAAATAAATTCACGTTTTTAATGTTCAATATTTGATACGACCCACACACGAAAATGTAAAAACGGAAAAACAACCTAAGATTTCGCTTACTTTTGGTTTCTTGAGACTGCCCCTGATTTCGGCGGCAATGTAAATTCGACCGGTTTGACGACTGCGATTGCTTTTTTAAATTGACCGGAAAATTCGGGGACCAAATCCAAACGCACGTTCTTCATAGCCGGCTGTTCGTTGGATTCTTCCAAAGCTACACGTTTTTTCGCCGTCGCCAACCGACTAACGGGCAGTTTCGACGCGCAAGACGCCGTTATTTCGCTTTTATCCATGAAAAAAGTCGTGAAAAAATCAACTGTAAATTTGCATGAAAAACGGACCAAGTGAAATAGCGCACAAAAATTATTTGAATTTCGAAGCGATTTTTTCTGTTTTGTTATAAGCAGGAAAAACTTTGAGAATCCAAATTCGAATAATAAAATAGCACTAACTTTCCATTCAGCCAATCACAGTCTTTGATTTTTTGTGTTTTTTTTGTTGGCAAAATTGTTTTAAAATAGCCGCGTTGATTCAAGTTTTTGCTTGCATTGTATCATGAACAGATTCGTGATACTCTTCTCAGCGATACTGAAATTAAGCGCAATATTTTTCTGAAGATTTTTTCTAACAACGTTTTGTCGTTTATTTCAAAAGTTTCTATTGCTGGAAATTGGAATGGACGCTTATTCGTGAATCAGATGAATTGACGAACTTTTGTGTACAACAAACGGACATAGTGGTCCATTTCGTAAAGTATAAGTGGTTCAAAATTGTGTTTTCCACCGTACTTGCAAATCATTCCTACTGTAATCTTTTTAAGTTTGCACTTGTGAATGGACACTAAAATATCACTTGGAAAAATTCAAAATTGACCGATTAATCGAACTTTGAAAATTAAAAGTGTAAAGTAGACACCGCAAACCTTAACGCGCGCGCACAATAAAGAGTAAATTAAGAACACAAAGCGTGCATAAAGTATAATGAAAATCAGAAAAAGTAAAAAAAGTACTTTTTTTAATATTTGTGTTGAAATTTGTTGGGAAATCGTTTCCGAAAAACATATTTTTGTAACTCGTTGCAATCTTATTTTGACAACCGCAATTTTCTTTTTATGGTAACTTGACTACTAAATTGGAATTTTAAATGACTTTTGTATTAGTCTACGATACGTAAGTACAAGGACCATTTCATTTTGTCGTTTGCTTTACAGTAGAAAAAGAATAAAAAAAACCCGAAAAACGGAATTTTCGATTGAATTTCGGAATTTAATTTTCGAATTCCGGCTCCGTTTTCGGTGATTACCGGTTTTTGTTTGTTGTTGTTCCGAAACAAAACACGTTTCGTAAAATTACAATATTAACAGTAAAAACGTAAGAAAATTTTTCAATCGTTTACTTCGGTCGTTTTTTTAAATTTCTTCCAAAAAAATTATTTTTGAAAAATTATAAAATGAAAAACCCGTAAAATTTCACGTTTTTAAAATCTTATCACATTTTTGAAACCTTATCACATTTTTTCTTTCACTTTTTAGACACTTCGAATTTACGAAACCCTCTAAAATTTTTAATAATAAAACTCGCTCGATAGAATTTACGGCGAAATATCTAGCGCGCGCGTTCATAAAAAACGAAAAAATTGAAAACGTTGAATTGAAAAAAGTTTAAAATGTCGACCGATAGTTCACCGAGTCCCGACGGTGTTGATAAATCGAAAAAGTAATAAATTTTTAATATTCAATGCCTATAATCTGTCGTCTGCATCGACTATAGCCTAGTCAACTATAGTCCCAAACCAACTATAATTACCTAATCAACTATAGTCTCTTGTGGACTATAATCGCCTATCAGCATTTGTCGAAAATCAACTATTTCCCGAAAGCAACTATAGTCGCCTATCAACTGTAGTCGCAAATTAGCTATTGTCACTGCAAGCTCTAGTCTCTTATGATGTACTATAGTCCCTTATCAAGTATAGTTGCATAAAGTTTATTCGTCTACTACTGTAGTCACAAATAAACTATAGTCTTATATCAACTATTGCTCCAAAATAACTATATTAACATACCAACCATCGCTCATCAACTATAATCCCGTATAAAATATATGCCTGTCATCAACTATAGTCCCGTTTCAACTATAGCTGCTCATCAACTATAGTCGCCTTCTATTATTTATTTTTTAGAAATAGGTCGAGAAAACCAGACATTCAACTGTACGTTCCGCGCGGTAAACGAATGGAAAATCAAGTGAAACAAAAATCAACGAATAATTGTGAAAATTCGTCGTCGATCGACGTCGTCAATATAAACGATAAGGATTCATTTTTGAATCTACTGGACGATAATTCGATGATGATGTTAATGAATAATAACGACTCGTCGCCGCCGGCCTCGTCGCAAGGCGGCGTCAATTGGAAACCGAATCCGTCGTGGTACAATCCGTCGATCGACGACGTCGCGTCGTCGTATTTTCCGAAACACGCGAACGTCGATGAATCACGCTCGAACGTCGATGACGACCGATACGGCGCCGACCCGGCGACTTTTTCGCTTCAAAACGTTCGCACGGAGAAAAAATGGCGTTTGTACGGCGGCCGTTCGTCGCAGGACGACGTTCATTCGTCGTCGTACGTCGTGCCTACGATGACGTTTCAACGCCAGACGACGCCGTCAGAAAACAAATTTCGTAAATCGTCGTTGCCTCAACCGGATCCGCGAAAATTACCTCATCAACAAATCGAAGCCATGCTGAAAATGTACAACATCGAAAAAGATTCGTTCGACGATCGGGAAAACAAAAAATCGACGCTGGCCAACGATGACGCCGTCGACAACCGATTCACCGCGCCGTTGTTGACGACAGTGAATTCGACGACGACGACGAATCTCAACGATAAAAAACAAATCTCTCGTTCAAACGTGCCTTATTCGTTGACGCTTCCCGACGAATCCAACGGCGGAACAACGTCGTCGTCCTACGATGACGTCGGTCTATCGCCGTCGGCGTTTTGGCTATCGGCCGACATCGTCGATCAATTGACGGGCAGCGGCCGCGCGAGCGGCGACGCTGATTGCGTCGAAAATTTCCAGCCGTCCGACGATAATAAAACAAATAATTTGCTCAACGCCAACGAAGCTGATTCAATTTTGGATTCGTTGCCGACGTCGTACGACGAATTCGAATCGAAAGATCTAACGACGAAAAACAAAACTCGCAGCAGTCAGGATTTAATCGGCGGCGCGACGGCGACCACTGCCGCCGGCGCCGCATCGTCGTCCACTCAATGTTCATCGACGTCGCCCATGTCGAGCGTGCCGCGTACGCCGGTCAGTTTGGTCAGCGTCGGCGGCATCGAATCGCTGGAACGTACGTCGTCCAGTTCGCCGTCGATGATCGACCCGGACGATTTGGAAGTGCAATTAATTAACGAAAGTTTCGAAGAGCAAATGAAACAAGCTCAAGTTTTATCGAACGCTAAAACGAAAGAGGCCTTCTACCGTCAGCCGAATCACGAAACGTCGTCGTCGTCGTCGTTGACGACCGTCAAGGCGAAAAATAAAACTAAATTGACGAAACACGCGTCCGAATCGTCGTCTATAGTTCAAAATTCTTCTGATTCGTCGCTCGTTCAATATTTGTCCGATTCGTCGTCGATGCATCATCAAAGCGCGCCGCCGCCGGCGTCGACGTCGCGCTGCGACGGGCAGATGATCGTTGGCGGCGTTAAACAGGGTTTAACGTGGGCCGGTTGGGGCGCTGGCGCTTCGACCAGCGGCGAGAATTCGTCGTCGAAAAGCGAATCGGACGTCGCGTCGGCGGCGTTAACGAAAAAATCGTCGTCAAGTTCGATCGGCTGCGGCTCGTCGTCGGCGTCGTCCGTCGACGCGCCGACGACCGTCGCCGCCTCCGCTAAATTGGACTATTACGAAGAAACGACCGACGACGATATGGATGAACTAAGCAAGGCGATGATCGATAAACTTTTATCGTGCGACGACGACGACGACGGCGATTTTCATCGATGCGCCGCTAATAAAACTGTTGTCCAATCGCCGAACGTCGATAAACAACGTCGAGCGACGTCGACGTCGAAATCGTCGTTCGACGACGACCCCGTGAAACAACCTAATCCGTCGGCACCACCGCCGCCGGCCACCGTGAATTGGTCGACGACGACGACGACGACGACGGCGCCAACGTCGGCGGCGGCGTCGGTCGCCGATTCATGGGAGGATATTCTTGATCCGAATGCTGTGCCAGATGTAAGCAACGTCTGGTAGTTTATGGTCGTCTATAGTTGACGAGTCTGTAGTTGTCGAGAGTCTACAGTTGAACAAGTTCTATAGCTAGCCTAGCCGTTTTTTTAGTTTAATTTCGCTGTGGAAGAAACGAGCTTAGACGATTCGCCAAAAATAGATTATTTGCAATTTAAACCGAGGGACGTGTCGTTCGATGATAAAGGTACTTATTTTTTGCCAATACTTATCGATAAGTTTTATATTTTGAACATTTTTTTTTTATTGTTAGAATTCGGTCACGTTTTGGAAGCGTACGATTTTGCGTCGTCGACTAAAGCCGAAGATTTACATTTGGCCATGCAGCAGCTGGACTGCAAACATTTCAATATTCAATGGGTCGACGATACGCACGCGTTAATTATTTGCGCGGATAAATTCTCCGGTGAGAATTTGTCTACTTTATATTTTGACCCGCTTAACGAAATTAAAGACGATTTTTAATGTTTTTTTGCAGCCAAACTCGTCCTCGAAGGTAATCATCCGGTAATTAAAATTCGTCCGTTCTCGGAGGCGTCGGTTCAGTCGAAACGAAAAGCGAAAGAATTTCCTGGTAAATCAAAAACCAAATTCTCGCCTGGCTAGGGAATTTTTCTCCTGTCTTTTTTAGAAGTGCTTCGTCCGTCGAAACCGAAACCTGAACGAAACGCCTTCGTCGCTCGACGATTGGTCGAAAGTCATTTGGGTAAAAAATCATCGACGTCGACCGATCAGCGAATGGAAGAACGAAAGAAAATCGAACGAGCCAAAGGTATTATAGTTGTCCCGTTCAACTATAGTTTTCAACTGACTATAGGTGCTCGACCATAAACCAACAGTTTGAACTGGATTTTGGTTTTTAGAGCAAAAAAAGTTCATCGCCCAAATGCGCGAAGACGTTTGGGAAGGACGCGTTTAACGACGAAGACATTGCTTTTTTTCGCATATTTTTTGCTGAAATTTTCCTCAGGGCTTTCATTTTTTCGTAACTAAAAACTAACTAAAAAAAGGGGAATTTTTTCGATGAAAAAAGATACTCGTCGTCGGTTATTATTTTTTTTACCAACGATGAAATATTTGGACGATTTTTTTTGGTGATCGTCCACCGTCGATTTTTATTCCCCGGACGATCGCCGAATCGGAAAAACAATTTTTTTAAAACTATTAACAATCTCAACGCCCGATATCGACGATCCGTTACCGATAATTTGTTTCGTTGGCTCCCCAATCGGCTCAATTTTCAAAATGGTGCTGTGAAGTTTTTTTTTGTTAGTCGTCGCCATTCTGGAAACGACACCGACGACGTTTTTTGATTTTTATCGAAAATGAAAGAAAAAAACGACAAATATTTGACATTACGCGTTCGATGTTTGTGTGTTTTTTTTGCTGCCCTGCTAAGCAGGCTGCGTAGTTTTTCGATTTTTCTTCGTTGAAACGATTTTTTCCCCGAAACGAACTCGTTCGATACACGATTTTAGCTTATTTCTTTTCGTAAATTTATGTAAATTTTAAAATGAGAAATTTAAAATTCGCGATAAACCACTCCAAAAAAACATGTTTTTTGTTCTTTTTCATATTTCATCGTAGTCGAACGTGAATTATTATTAATTAATTTGGTGCGGTGAACGATTTAAAAAAAATAATTAACTAATATAATGTGATAAAAAAAACTACGAAACATTATTTTTCCGTTCGAAATTTTGTTTTTCTCCGCAGAAAAACGGTTCGCGTTGTTGCTGAATTATTTGCTATGTAATATGTACTCGTTTTTCTTTGTTTTTAAAAAGTAACAACAATTCAAAGAAACTGAGACGTAAAAAACGTAAAAGAAACAAACTGTAGTTGTTCATTTACTCGAAGAGAAGGATTAAAAATACGATTTTAATTTACGAATTCATTTTAGGCGCGATTCGATCTACATCGGAACACTTAACGTCTAGTTTTATGTGATATCGGGCTAAAATTTCGTCCGTAACTTCGGCGGGCGCTCGCGTCATTAAATCTTTGCCTTCAGTACTCTTCGGAAACGCGATCACGTCCCTGATCGAACGTCGGCCGAGCAAAATCGCCACGTACCGATCGACGCCGATGGCCAGGCCGCCGTGCGGCGGCGCGCCCGACTCCAAAGCTTCCATCAAATGCGTCATCGTCGAAACGTCTTCGCCGAGAATCTTCTCCAAAATGTAACGTTGCGTCGTCGCGTCATGTACGCGAATCGAGCCGCCGCCCAACTCGACGCCGTTCAACACTAAATCGTAATGTTGACCGACGACGCTGTCCGGACGAAGGGAGATTAGTTTTAAATGTTCATCGACGGGCGCCGTGAACGGGTGATGCGCCGACTCCAATCGACCGTCGTCACCGCGTAAAAACAACGGAAAGTCGACCACCCATAAAAATTTAAACTCGTCCGCGTTGCGTATTTTGACGCCTTTGGATTCTAAAAAGTTCGCGGCCAGCGTCCGAAGAATTCCCAACGTCGATCGACAACGAGACTTTAATACGATATCAGTTCCTTTCGCGTCCAACGTCTTCGGGTCGCCATTCGTTCGTTGGAAAACAAAATTCTCGTCGTTATGTTTGAACTGTTCGACGATCAAGTTACGCCATTCGGCGACGACGGCGTCGTCGATGAGCAAGTCAGAATCGGGTACGACTAAAACGCAAACGTCGTCGACTGTTTGAATTTTCATGTCAAATCTAAAAAACTAACCCAAATAATAAGAACTATAGGCCGCGTGAACGAATAGTCTCTCGCGAACTATAGTTTCTGAAATTTACCTTAAATCCGGTTTATCCGTGCCGTATAGTCGTATGGCGTCGGCGTACGTCATCGTTTCGAACGTCGGTTTTTTCGAGAATCTTTCGCCGTCGTCGGGCCACGACGCTTTTATAACGTCTTCGACGAGCTTCATTACATGCTCTTGGCTAGTGAACGATAGTTCGATGTCCAGTTGAGTGAACTCCGGTTGCCGATCGGATTTCGTCGACTCGTCCCGATAGCAACGAGCTATTTGATAATATCGATCCAGCCCGCCGACCATCAACATTTGTTTGAATTGTTGCGGGCTTTGAGGCAGTGAATAAAATTGGCCTTCGACGCACGACGACGGAACGACGAATTCGGCGGCCCCGCCCGGCGTCCGGCGGAACAGCGTCGGCGTTTCGACTTCGACGAAGTTTTGAGATTCTAAAAACAAATTTCTCGTCCGGACAACGGATATTCAAGATTCAAAAAAGAGCTACGGCCCTATAGTTGGAACTATAGTTCATGGGACGCACCTAAAAATCTCCGCATTTTGCTTATGAGCCGAGCTCGAAATCGAAGCGTTTCTTGCATATGCTGACGTCGCAAGTCCAAATATCGATATTTCAGCCGATTCGCCTCGTTGGACGGCGTTTGAAATTCGTCGTCGTGCACGTTGATCGGCAAAGCGGCTCGCGACGAATTTAAAACTAGCAAATCTTTCAACTGAACTTCGACGTCGCCCGTCGGCATTTTCGGGTTTTTATCTTTGTCAGGCCTCGACGCGACAACGCCGTCGACGCGTACGACGCTCTCGAATTGCAGCGACGAGATTAACGACGTCAATTTCTTGTCCTTTTTCGAAACGTAAACTTGCACCGATCCGTACGAGTCTCGTACCAATAAAAAATTATTCTGACGTTTATACTGAACCCATCCGCATAAGGTGACATCCTTGCCGACGTCCGATAGGCGAAGCTGACCACAATTATGCGTTCTATAAGTGTAACGATTTACGGCCTCTGAAATCCATCGGCACGACGTAAAATACCTCGAAAATCTTCCTGAAAGCATCCTAAAAGACGAGCCAAATCGTAATTTGCAGAACTGACGCGATAAAGCGATGGAAAACAAAAAAATCTGCCTTTTTTCGAAATGAACACCAAAAACAAGAGTTCAGAAATTGGAAAAAAATACCTTTATTTGTAAAATTAACAAAAACAAAAACAAAAAAACAAGTGATTTTGATACTTCAGAGACTATGGGACTTCAACTATAGTCATAGAAAATCAAACTATAGTTCTTCAATGATTTCACCTACAGTTCAAAAGAAACTTCAACTATAGTCGATGACCTACGCGTCATTGAATTCCCATCGACCGTGAAGTTCTCGAAAAGTACCCCGTAAGTTCACTGGCTATCAACATTTTTAGTTTGCAATTAAAACTTCTCCGAGGCCCGTGAACTTCGACGCGAACGACCTCGCTTTGCACGACATGAGTTCAAAATGATAACCGCCGTACGACGAATATTCTTGATACGAACGTGTGTTGATTTTTTTCACCGAAAAATTTGCATCGACGTCGTCGTCGTCCAGCGACGAAAGTTTCTCGGCGTCGGGTATTGCCCGCAAGTAATGTTCCTCTTCTTTCGGCGCGTCGGCCGGATCGCACAGGAAACTCGACGACGCGTGCTCGTTAAAACTAAATTTCCCGTCGTCTCGCGCGTAAACGACGTTCAACATGGCGTTCAACGTGACGCTGCTGCTAATCTGATCCTCGCGCCGACAATAGCCGTCCGACGTTTTCAGCTTAACGACGTCGGTCAATTGTTTCTCGGCGGCCAATAAATTCTTCCATTCGTCGACCACCTTCGCCAACGCCTGAACGACCGAATCGGCGAAGGTCGAGTTGGATTTTTCGTTCGAAACTTTCCTATCGGGCGGCGGCAATAAAACTTTATTCGATTTTTTCGCCGCAGTCGTCGTCGTCGTCGTCGCTTCGACAACGTGACTAACGACGGTCGTCGTCGATACGGCGGCATCGTCGTCGTCTTCGGAACTATTCGGATCATCGCGATCGGCGTCGACGTCCGTTTCGACTTCGTAGCCGATGTCGACATCGGAATAATCGTGCGACACTTCCTCCGTCGGCGTCCTTTGGTCTCGCACGGCGATGTCGTCCAAGAATTCCTTTTCGTTCATATCGAATCGGTCGGCGTCGTTGTCGGATAATCCGAGTAAATCCAGTATATCTACGTTATCGTGGAAATCGGCCAAGATTTCCTGGTGCCTCTGTCGGCGCTTGTCGCAACAATAAATGATCGCCGGATCCAACGGATGGGCTTCGGTATTGAAAACGTATCCGCCCGAATTTACGATGCACTTGCCGTTGGGCGTATCGACGACGACGCCTCGCAACCCGGGATTATGAATGAAATTATTCGGATCGAATAATAAATACAAATACTTCGTCGTCTCGGCTAAAAAGAACGATTCCATTCGATCTTCGATTATGTGATCCTTCACGTCGTGCACCTGCGTATAATGATCAAAATTGCCTCTAAACATTGAATAGAGTGAAAACCTTGTTTGCGAAATACCGTAGCGTAGCCGCATTTAGTTTTCGCAATGTGTTCGACGGCTTCGATCAATTCGGCGCCCATTTGTAAGAGCAAAGGATCTTCCGTCGCACGATATAAATACATCAGACTTTCAGCAAATTCTAAAAGAGAACTACAGTTAAAAACAGTAGATTATAGTTGAACCGTTTGAAGAACTACATTTAGAGTTAAGGACTATAGTTGCCGTATTTCTACAGTTGGAGCTGAAAGGACTATAGTTGAAGTATTTGAAGAACTATAGTTGCAGCTTTTCGGACAATAAACGAAGACTGATGAGCTATAGTTGCATTTCTTTGCATTGTAGTTAAATGCCTCTAAAGAAGTATAGGACTATAGTTAAAGCGTTTGAAGAACTACAGTTGTAATTTGTAACCTGGTCTCAACGGATACCCAGATCGTTTTTGAACGGCTTCCAACGTTGGAATATTGTAAAATTCTGGCATTAACCCGTATTGTTTTAAAATTTGATGATAATTCAAAATGATTCGCATCGCCGAATCGACGTCGCCGACTAGAGTCTGGAAAACAAATAAAAACAACAATTATTTTACAAAAGTAACCGAAAAAGACGATAAATTACTAATAATCCTGGCCAAAACGCTTCCAACGATTGAAAAACCGGCATCGTCACTTGGCCCTGGCTCATCGACGCCCACATGAACCAATCGTCCTTTTGAAGATATTTTTGGATGGCTTTTTTGTATTCTAAACGAAGAAACCTTGCAAAAAATGAATTCAACTAGAAAAGCGAAGTACGTTTCCGTTTTTTACCCTTAAACTGTCTCATCAGTTCCGGTTTGTCGAATAAAATTGCACTTTTAGCCAAATATTCGAAATACGAATCGACACCGGCGCCTATGCCGGCGTCGGTGGCCGTCCACGAACCGCTTTGAACGTTAATATGATTGCCAACCTGAAGATCGAAAAAATGAACGATCAACGAATAAAATCAAACAGAAAATCCACCTCGCCGCCGCGCGAAACTTACCAAATTAATATTCGAACGAAACTTCCACAGTTCGTTCATGGCTTTCATCGCCACTCGTTCGTAGATCGGACTTCCGGTCAGTCGGCTTAACGACGCGAACTCTAGAAGAAAAGTTCCAACGCCCGCCGTGCATGTAATCGGCGTTTCGTGCCGATGGACGCCGTACCGTAAGTTGACAGTGCCGTAGGGCATGCCCGTGTAGGAATTGAACGCCGGCAAAAGTTTAGCGGCCACTCGTTCGGCCAAACTTAGAAGTGGACCGGAACACGGCCAGCCGTCGTCCAGTTCAACGCCGGCAACGCCGGACAGCATGTGAGCCGATAATAAGCCGCCGATCACTAAGAAACAAAAAAAGCAAAGTCAAAATGCGACTATAGTTGTTGACTATAGTTCACGTACGACTATAGTTAATGCTAGACAACAGTTGTCGGGATGACTGGTGACTACGCGACTATAGTTAACGGGCGACTATAGTTAACGGGCGACTATAGTTGCTCGCCTCGAATGTTAGTTTCGAACACGGAAACGTTAACGTTCGCGTCGAAATCGATCGTTTTCAAGACGACTTTCGACGCTCGTTCGAACTCGCTATAGTTGCCCATTACGATCAGCGTGTCCAATGAATCAACTAAAGTCAACGCAAAACTGAAAACAGGGACGAAAAATAAGTAAATTTAGCTTCAAAACGGTCCAAAAACGGTTTCTTACCTGCCCCAAGTATCCATGCCGGCGCACGTGATTGGTTTTAGCTCGTCGTACGGGAATGCATAATTTAAATAGCCGTCATAAGCGTGATAAAACATTGCTTTTACTTTTTCTCTAAAGGAATCAAAAGAAACGAAAAAATGAGCGAAAGAAACGAAAAAAACAATTTTCGCACTGGCTCTTACCTATAAAACGCAATTTTGTCGGGCGAAAAGTCGACGCCGCATAAACAAACGCCGAAAGTCGCTAGCCATATTAAAATTATTAAATTTGCATAATGCATTTCTAACTAATTAACGAAAAAAGATAATTTGGAATGTTCGTAGTTCGAAAAAGGCAACTTTTTAGTCGACATTTTCCAACTGTACCTGCGATTCATTACACTTTACACTAGTCACTTTTGAAATTGAGCGCGTCGCGGACGGTCGTTTCAAACTTTTTCTTTTTTTAGCTGATTTTTTGTCTATTGTAAAAAATTGCACTTTTTCAACGTTTCTAAACAAATTTTCTCACTGGCAAAGTTTTTTTTACTAATTAATATACACGAACATCATTAATTTAAATACTACACAATAACAGCTAAAGCAAAGAATAAAACCAAATCAACGACGCAATAATAAAACAGCGATTTACAAATATTTAATAGCGAAAAATGTTTTTAACAAGCTCAATAATCTTTGCAATTTATTTATCCCTGAAAAATCTTTAGATCACCGAAATCCTTGTCGTTTTCGAGAGCAAGGTTCTGAAAAATTGGAAAACACGTCGAAAAACAAAATCCTTGACTGGAAAACTGTTCTAACGAGGCACTTTTTCGTTGCACATGTGTAAAAGAATTGTAAGGATTGAATGCACAGATAAATTGTCGGCGGCTTGCGGTGATACGATCGACGGCAGTTCTCGGCAAAGCGTGCTAAATTGTGTTTCGTTGGTCAATCGACTGGGCGTTTCGGGAGACATCTTTTCGCAAAAAAAACAAAACAGATTTCGAACCACAAACTGACGAATTCTAGACTAAAACAATTCTACCAGTTTTTTGTCGTCCTGAGTCAAAATTCGCCACATACATTCCTTTACCCGGCGGACGTCGATTCTTTTCGCTTGCTTAGCGTAATTAATGTCAATCTTGTTGACCTACATTTAAATTCCATAGTTCACGAGAAACTATAGTTAAAAAAGTCAACTGTAGAATGTTTACTTTGTACGGTTGTTGCAACAATGCGTCGTTGTCCAACGTCGCTTCGTTCGTCACGCCGTAATCGACGCCGTCTTGCGACGACGTCGACGCCGCGTGTTCGGGTGTATCCGGTGGATAGTCGCCGAACGATAGACCGCCGCCGACTTCGTCGTCGTCGACTTGACTGTCCGGACAATAATCTTGTTTATCAATCGGATTATCGAGATCATACGCGCCGAGATTATCGTCGCCGGAATTATCCGGCGAACAGCTCGATTTCAAAATCTGTCGAAAACCAATTGAAGTAGCCAGGACAGTCAAACTATAGTTGCGCGAGTGAACTAAAAATCGGAAATTTACCTTAAAATCGGGTTTCAAAAACAAACGATAGAACATGTCCGGCTTGCAATCGATGTCCGGGTCCAACGTTCTTTGTTGTTCGTAATATCGTTCCCAGGCGGCTTTCGTCAACGTCGTCGACGCCTTGCTCGGTTTGAAGATTTTCGTGAACGGTAAATCTTCGTCCAAGTTCACTTTTTCGACGTCGCCGGGTTTTCGCCTTTTCGACTGGGCTTTTTTCGTTTTTTTCGCGTCCAACAATTCTTCCGAATCGCCGTCGGCCGACGTCACCACCGGTTTCCGTCCGAATTTAGCTTTCCAATGATTTGGGCCCGCCCACGTCGACAAGACGTTCGAATCGAAATACGAATATTCCAAATCTTTCGTCGAAAGCGCGTTGGCGACGGCGTCCAACGTCGGAAATCTGCACAATCCGAGGCGGGAAAATGGTTTAAATTTGCACGATTCGGGTGCCAAAATCGAATCATTACTTTTGCGCGTATTCAATTTCTGTACTGCTATCGCCGCTGGCATGATCGTAATCGTCGTCGATCTGTTCCTCTTCCAATCCGTTCTGATCGACGACGGGAACGGAAAAAGTAGTATGACTATCGCCGTCCATAGGCAAGTCGAGTTTTGCGGCGAATTCGGGTCGATGAGTATCGTTAACCTGCGAATCAGAATTCAAAGTAAAGTCGCAGGCAAACTACAGTTGTAAAGGGACTATAGTTGCAGAATAACTATAATTACAGAACTATAGTTCTCCCATTTAAACCACGGTGACACAAGGACTATAGTCGTATGACGTACGTCTTCTTCTCGGTGCCAATTACAAAACTGGAATTCTTGCAGTGGTGGACAACTTGAATGAGTTTGCGAATCATCGAGATCAATCGCCTTTAACATATCTGCAGCGAATGAAGCAAAGTGAAACAAGAATTTTGCTTTTTTCTTAATTTAGCGTCTCACCGGAAATGTCGATTTGAGACGAGGATAGTTTTTGTACAACTGGGAATTCGCATAGGCTATGTAAAATCAATCGATTATTATCGCCGATCGTGTGCAGTGTATTCGAAAATAATCCCATCGCGCTGCCTTCGTCGAACGACGATCGAACTTTTTCGAACAATTCGTCGCTCTTCAAAACAAAATACAGGCGAATTTAGACAAGTTTCGCGTTTTTGCCACTAAAAAGTCAATTTTCACTTCATATTTGACTTCGTTTCCGGTAATATTCAGCGCTTTTTCATTCGTTTCGATGCAACTACCTTTGATTACCTGAAATAATCGATAGTTTCACCGTGCGACTATAGTTCTCGATTTTGCAACTAGAGTTCGAATAAACTATAAATAACGTGCAACTATAGTAACCCCCCCCCCGCGAAATGACCTTCTTTTTTCGTTTCTTAGTCGGCACCGGGCTCAATTGCTCCCTAGCCATTTGAATTTCACCGTCCACCGCGACGCAGTCGCCCTCATCGTTCGCTAAACGAAACGCAAGTATAAATGAGTAAACAGTGACAAAATTTGCTTGTAAATGTTGTCTAACTTTGTTTTTTGCTATTCTTATCGGTTCGGCCGAGTCCTCCGGCTATCTTAAACGTTTCCTGATGAACGCAATCGACTCGGTACGCGTAAATTTTAGCGCTAGCGTCCAAAGTGCTTCCGGCAGCTTGAAAATTCGTCATTTCCGACGCCTTATTCAGCACGGAACCCATAACGTCGATTAAGTGCAAGTTAAAGGCGTTTTTAGAGTTAATTTTCTGCAAAAAACCAACAACGTGCAAATTATGCTCTAAAAGTTGCTGGCCAGGTGCCTTTTTACGTTTTCCGCGCTTAGTTTCAAGCAATTTGTTATATGTTCGACGATTTGTGCGTTTGTCATGCCGGCGTTCGTAACCATGGACTTCCGCCTAAAAATGCTCTCGAAATTGATATATTGTGTAAAAATCGATAAAATCGATAGGAACCTTTGGGGCGAAACGTGCGGACTATTGAATTTCGTCGCCTGTTCCATGACCCGGTAAAGATTTCTCGACGAAATTTCTTCGGCATCGTCGATTTCCGTGAGATTCGAGCCGGGTGCTTCGACGCCCAACGTCGGCCGAAGGATCTTTCGTTTTTTAACAATTTTCGACGCCGAAGATGTCGGCGTCGTCGCCGCCAAATAGTCGTCGCCGTTCGAAATCGCTTGTTTAGTCGGCTGCATAGTTGTAAATTCCAAAAACGATGCGAAGACAGTTTTTATGCTTGGAAAAAGGGATTTTGGAACGGTGCCAATTTTCCGGTAGAAATTTAACGATTTAAGCGCAAATTTTAAACCTATTAGTCGTTTGCTATAAGCGTTTTATAACCTGCGCGTCATTTGTGGGGGAATTTGAACTTTATAATTGTAAGTCACATTACTTCACATTGAGTATTGAATTCACTCTGGTATTATTTATGACACTTCCCATTGAGCCATCACAGCACACTTGACACTTAGCTGGGATTAAATACGGGAGCGGGAGCGTTCACACTTAATTATAGCGAGCTAGACGACCCATTTTTTGTTTTCTAACTTACTTTTGAGACACTGTCCAAACGAGCTGAAACTCGAAAATCAACCAATTTTTTTTCGCAACCTTCGAAAAGTTTATTTCACCTTTATCGCCGCTTTTTATTATTTTCCGAACTTTTAAAGAGGGAACAACAATTGCAATGTCGCTTACTGTGATAGAAAATTTTGTTTTTATATTCGTCTTATTTGCCTTTTACATAGTTTATATTTGTTTGTTGTTTGTGTAAAAAGGGATAGATTTTCATTTAATTTCCCTGTTACTAGTTTTTTAATGTGAGTTTTATTTATTATTCTGATTTTTTGCTACTACACTCGAAGGGTCAGTTTTTTTGTTTTTTAGACATTTACAGTATTAGTTATTTGTTTTTTATTCGTCTAAATTGTAGTGCGCGCGTTAAGGTTTGTGGTATTTGTAATTATAATTGTAATTTATTCAAAGATTAATACAAAAGAATGAACTAATACAGGGTTAGTAAAAGCTTAACACAAGAACGGCTGGAGTCGATAAGCCTCAAAATCGCCGTTCTTTCTTATAAACGATAAAAATTAAATTTAGTAACAGCTTTTTTAAAACGATACGTTTGGCAATGATGTGATATCCTCACCTAAAACATTCCAAGACATAACAATATGATAAAAGTACAAATATTTTAGCAGATCAGTTTTACATGAGAGCCGGCATAGTTTTTTAGCATTTGATTTACGAGACATTAGAGGAAATATGCTTGAACACCCTTGATTTTATCACCTAATAAATAAGGTATGGCGACCACACATTTGACTGGCTGTTTCTAAAACTAGCCTGGCATAAACTTTGTAACCGCCTAATAAAAAGTGATCTGATTTTGATCGAAAATATTTGAAAATCAGATGAGATCGTTGAAACTATTTTAGGGATATCCAATTCAACTCCAAGATCTCTACAATGATCGACCATCGGAACGACAGAATTGCAAATTGAGCAAATAAATCTTCATTTTGGAAGGAGAAAATGCATTTGTCTATGTCATTTATGAAAATATTAAATAACAGTGGGCCTCAATCCGACCCTGCGGAATACCACTACACAAT
>JAQGBA010000090.1:0-70674 GCA_034698125.1 Prionchulus punctatus | reverse complement strand
GATCATGAGATTATGAATCGTAGGAAGTTGTATAAAATAAAGGAATGAAATCATAAGTTGCATCAGCCTCCGTCACATAACGATCGATTGTTCAACTTTTTTTTCTCTTCCAAACCATGCACGAGCCAAACCCCAAGAACTGCAAGAACTGGAACAAACTGGATTGGTCGCACGATAATTGCATAAAATTGTCGTAAATCAAGAGCTTTTCATTGCCAAACTTGCCAAAATGTCACGGAACTTCATTCTTCTTTCTTTCAAAATCGTAATACGTCGTTTTAACTGTACTAACCAAAAGTGCCAACCAAAAATTAGCTAATTTGCCAAAAATTCATAAATTCAACGAATCGGATTGTACAACGTATAGAAATCAATAAAATACTGTATAGTTTGCCAGACCGTACAGGAGGTGCAACAAACGGTGGAGCAAAAATAGCAACCGACCGACCCGCGCGGCTGCACGGTTTACACTCCATTATGTAAGGCTTATGAAGCTAAAATTATGCTGTAACCTGCTTTGATGTGTTCAAGTTTGCTTTTTTTTAAATAATTACCAACCACACTTCTTAATTCCAATTTATTTTTAGTTTTTCAAATGACGACAGTTCCTTTTTCTCCAAATAATGAAACGGATTTATTCAACTGATCTTCAACTAATTTAATGGATTTTTTTGCACATGGTACCTCATTTGAATGATAATTCAATGAAAACATAGCATACATTGAATGAAATATATTTTTCAAATTTACTTACTAACTAACTTGTTTCACTAGCCATTTTCCATTTCAAACCATAAAATGTATTTTCCAAGCACTAAAAGTGTAAATTTTTGTTGTTTGTGGAGAAAGAATTTCCTCAGATCATTATGAAACCGTCAAGATCTTGAGGGTATAACTTGAGGGTGGGCAATTTGCAATTTTTCTGCTTTTCATATTCAATACGGTGGAAGTTTACCTGACTGAATACTGCTCATAACTTGTTATAATTAATCCCCGCTTGCTAAATTTTTAATGGATCTCCAGTAGACACGCATAGACGTCTTTTAACTGCTTAGACAGTAAAAAATAATACTAGTTTTGTCACTTGCTTTGAATATTTCAGGAGATATTTAAAAACATGATCTCTTACCAACTTTTATTTATTGGATTATTCTGTAATTTGTTGGTCCTTCACTCAATGGGAAGTATGAGATTTTATCCATTTAAATTGGAGCTTATTCGAAGGATTCATTATCCTTTGGTAAGCATATTACTGCGAAAGTCAGTGAGTTTTTTTTTAATATGCTTTATTCAGAGCAAAAACGAAATTCAAGATCCTGCGGATGACAGATCCGCCACGGATATCGGGAGCGACGCCGCCTGGAAGGATAAGCCGAAAGTTATTTTTAACAGAAGATATTATTTGAAAGCTATCCTGGCTTAATTGTCACATGATGTAACAAGATATCGGGTTTCAAAAATTATTGTAATGAATAAAATGCAATTCATCATATTATTCGAGTAGTGGTCGCAGTCATCTGCATTTATCAAGCACCTAATTGTACACGCGTCATCTAATAGAGGTACAACTTATTTTGGTCCTGAAATGAAACTGGCTCGGACGCGACTTTAGTTTTTAAATGGTTGTTTCCATCCACAACAATATTTACTCATGATATCATGTAAACGTAAATCGCATGCTGGATTTCTACGCATTTGCGTAATACATATTCAACAAAGTCGCAGGGGATTTGTTTTTTGACATGCAACTTTTAATTATCTTATCAGCTTATTATGAAACTTGCTTCTGGGGGAAGGGAGGGGGCGGGGGTACTCTGATGATAATTACATTAACATGAATTCATTAAGAAAACTTTAGGTCATATTTTTGTTTTATTTTTCAACTTTCCTGTCACAAATTAGTTTTAACAGTGCAGAAAACGCTAGGACTTAGCGGCATATCATGCGTCATTTTTAATTCACAATAAATCAATGACAAATTACTAATCATCCAACTTGAAGTACCAATCGCTCAGACAACGATTTTTATATATTTCATTACATGTGAAAATCTGTTTAAAGATTTAGTTTTATCCCATGGCTTTGTTGAAAACTTTGTTTTTCTTAATGCTATGCAATTTCTTCATACAGTCACTAGCTAATTTTCATCATTTGAAGTTGGAGCTGTTTCGACCAAATAAAAACAAATTTCTTGCTATGGTAATTCTATAGCCATTTTTATAAAAAAAATCAACAGAAGTTTGCGAACAAAAATATTTTCAGGATAAAGAGCTGGCGGGTTTTAGATTTATCAAATCTTCAGCAGATTTAGCTGGTGACGTCAACTGGATGAAGAAACCAAGAAGAACTTTCAACAGTAGATATTATTCAACAACAATGACAAAAATATTACTGAATATGTTGAATTAACAAATTGTCTGTTTGATATCAAAGAAAACTAAGTTATAAACTTTATTTCACTGTCTATTTTTTATAGGGACTTTCACAGACAAATTTATTGTTCGTGGCAAGCAAAAATCAAGTCCATAAACAGCAAATTTTCCTGTTTGTATGTTTCTTCAGTTTCTTTTTCCAACCTACATCCACTCTTCTATTTTCCATTTTCCATTTTATTCCATCACTTTCTTTGTCTCCCGCTTTCGCAAAATCAGCAAAATTAGGATGTTGCAAATTCAGATGATGATTCTGATTTTGATCATGAAATTCAGTTTTACTGTGACTGTTTTTGAAGAAGCAAAACAAAAATTCCTTACCTTGGCTTGCTTGTGGTTGCCTCGAAAAAATCTGAACAGAAATGGATAATATTTTCCAAACGTCTGGCAATTGTACAAATGACATAAGGTGATGAAAAGCAAGATTTTCAAATAAATCATTGCGCAAAATTGCTGGAAATTTCAGCCGATCTAGTGCAAAACAGGCTTGGGTTTGTTTCGACTTACTCCCCACGATTTCAGCCAAGTCATCAATAACTTTAATTAAAATTGTTAAAACACTAAGAACAAAAGGAAAAAAGTTGTCAGCCCTCGCTTTATATTTTTTTGCATGTACAGCCCTGAGGAATTTATAGCTAACAAAGAAACATCAAATTTCCAAGTTAGCCAGCGAGATTTTTGTAAGATTTTTTTCGATTAATGCTATATTTATAATGGAGCCACAGGTTCATAAATTTTCTTTCAGAAAACAATGAAAAGGTCATACATTTAATTTTTAAAAGTATGTCCATGCAAAATTAATGTTCTTTCATAACTATGGGTGGAATAAAAATACAGTAAACCAAAAGTAGAAATATAATCCTTATTCGGGTATTGATTTTTGAGCGTGAGGTGAATACTCAAAAAGGTTGTGGTTAAAGGTTAATGTACTTTTTTCAAGCAATACTTTTGAAAAAGCAAATCATAACCATAAACAGCAAATTTTTCTGTGCATATTTTTTCGCGGTTTCTTTTTCCCGCGAATTTCCCCTGAATCCACTGAGCCACCGTTGCTGTTGGATGAAAAATCCTGAAATTAATTTTATCACGAAATTGCATAAACTAGTACGAGCTGTTCAAGTGATGCGTCAGCAATAGGGCAACTATTTGGTGGAGGAGTTGCAGGGGGTGTAAGGTAATGTGTATGTGTGCGTGTGTGTGTGTGTGTGTGGGGGGGGGGGGGTGATAATTATTTGGTGGAGGATAGGCTGAGGAAGATGTTGTGGGGGAGGGAGGTGGGTGAAGTAATTATTTTTTGGTCGAGGATTTGTGGGGGGAGGGGGGGTTGGGTTGGTCACAAAATCTTTCTAGCTTGTCTTACAGTATTGGTTCGAGCACTTTGCTTTTGCTTTCCTCGCATCAATCCGTATTTTAACGGGTAAAAATTTGCAACGAAATGAAAGTTGTACATGTTTATACACAGGGAAATTAAAATAAAACTTTTCAGCCAAACCATTGCGAACATATTTCTGAAACCGAAATAATTAAAAAAGAAAAGTTTAATAAAATTGTAACATAGATTTTTGAACGATGTTGTCAGGGAGAAAGTGTTGGTGGAAAATAGAATTCTCAAAACTGCTGATACATCAAATTTCTCCCCCTTGTGGGAGCACCAGCAATTTTTAATTCATGCACACTTTGACCTATTTCATGTTAATATGATGCCAAAGTTATACAGAAACAGTACAAAAAACCTGTGCTTGGGTCAAATGTGATTCGTCGAAGTAATCACTTTGTGTTACCAGATTTGCTGTAGCGGCAAAGTTGATGTGATGGCTTCGCAAAAAATATGACCTCAGTAGGATGCGGCCTTATTACAAAATGCAAATTGGATTCCAAATAATTCAATGATCTAAGATCTATGGATGATCATCCAGTAAAGTGTCATGAATTTTAATAGGTTATCTGATAAATGGTCAAAGCTCGTTACACCAAATGTAGCACCCCGTAGTTTAGAAGCTGCTAATATTTTGTACATTATTTTTTTATCAAACTTTTATTAAAGCTTTAAAATTTGGCCGGCTAAAGTATCAATAAGATTCATTCCACAAACAACATATTCTGCTGTTGAAGAACTTCCGCGCTTTCTTCCATGTAACATCGCCTCCGATGTCAACTACGGGTTTTAGGTTCGACTTGCCATGAACTTGCCATGAACTTTGTAGATCGGGTTGGTTGTTGGTCTCACTTTTATCCTGAAAAACAACTTAGCTAGTCGAGAAATCAACACTCAACATGGACCAGATAATTCCTTATAACATTCAGATTTACGTGCTGTTTATGAGTCTTTCGAAGGAATTGCAACTTCTTCGGATGAAATTGCGCAACCAAACCAAACGTGCACAAATTAAAAATAAACAAAAATGTAAAATACTTAACTGAACTCATTGCAACAATGGAGTTCGTTAAATTTTATCAAATTAGAGTAGAATAAAGAATTCACAAAATTACATTTTCGAAGTTGGACAACTGTCGCCAGGACGACTAGCTGAAAATAAATGAACATCCCAAATGACTTATTCGAAACTCTACCCCCTCCTCCGCAATGATCTTGGCTTTCGAAAGTAAAATGCTGTGACATTAGTTTTTCCAAGCATTTTGTTGTTCTGTATCATTTAATTTAATTGCTGCATGTCAAAGGTTTTCAAGAAATTAAAATTTATTTGTTTCAAAAGTTTTCACATAAATAAAATTTCTAGACCAAAAATCGCTGTTGAATGCTGGAAATTTTTCTCAGAACTTCTTCTTTCTGTTCTTGTTTCTGTTTCTTCTTCCAGATGAGATCTCCTAGAGTCACGACGGCTTTGTTGAATGGAATATCCGAATCCACATTAATCAATTTCTCCTGAAATCCTGATAATCTTCTGCAACATTTGGAATCATTAATGAGAGAACAACTTACAGTGGCCGTATTCTGCTTGCGATTCGGTTTAAACATGTCGAATTTAATTTGATAAAATCTTCCCATAGTTTGGAAAACCAGCGAATTTAACAAGAAGAAAACAAAAAATTTAACAACAGCCATTAATTTTGCAAGCTTTTCCTGTGTTTTAAAATTTGCACCTTTATAAAAATAAATAGAACTGAATTGTTGTCTGGGCGATTTGTAATTGCGAATCTGAATGAACACTATCAGTCCCAAATGTGACTTCACAAATGAATTAATGTCGAACAGAAATTTTATCAATTAATAAATTAAAAAATTGCTTCAATTCATTTTTAGCTTGTTGCACTTGGATTATGTTGTATTTTTAGTCATTATTTTTGCAAATGAATACACATTTTTCTTCTATTTTCTAAATACTAATTCTTCTAAAATCTACATATCTGTTGTAAATTTAGTTACATTTTATACTTGAAACATCATTTTTACAATTCATACGATTAGCCAAGAATGGTTGTTGAATAATATTTTCTATTGAAAGGCTTCTTCGGTTTCTTCATCCATGTTGCACCATCGTTTCTTAATATCAGTTTTGGCTGGTTTATGTCAAATTCAGTAGGATAATAATTCTTATTTTTGCCCTGAAATTTGTATTTTTTCAGTTTTTCTTGAACTTCAGCAGTGTGAAACCGAGCAAAAAGCACTTACAAGATTGTCACTTTTCTTGTAACTTTTTCCAAAAAGTTCCAACTTTAATGGGTAAAATTTGGCTCGTGAATAGTTTGAACACGAAATTAGCAAGAATAATAAGAAAAATAACTTCATTTTTTTCTAAAGATGAGTCTCATTTGATAACCTTTAGAAGAATAAAATGTCAACATGAATGAAATTAATTCTTCGATCGTCGTCTGGGCGATTAAATTAATGAAGAGCATAATGTCACTCAATGTGGTGTGACTTGTGTTTATTGTGAAGCATCATTGAGAAATGAGCAGCGACTTGTTTCAAGAAGTGTTAAAACTAATTGCATGAGAAAACAAACTTTTTCATCGATGTGACCTACTAAAACACGAAAGAAACAAATTTAGATATGCCTGCAAGAATTTAAGAGAGAACCGACCTACCGCTGCGCCGATAGTCTAAATTGATTTTAGTGTAAAGTGGATAAAAGTAAAAAATCTTCTAATTGTCATTGTTTTTGCTCGGAAAATGTGCATTTTTCGAGCAAATTTCGCATTTGTTCGTGTTTTTCGATTTTTTGCCCAGTTTCAAGCGAAGAAAGCATATTTCGCGTCGTCTCAACGTTCGTTTCCGTCGATGTTACACGAAGTTGCGATATTTACGAGGCTGCTTATGTCAAATCGACACGAGTTTGCTACACTGTAGTTCGTTGGATATGCAAATTTTCAGTTTAGGATTGTTTTTTAATTATAAAAAAAGTTTTTAGGAAGGCTAATTAATTCGACATTAAAATGTCGAAATTTTTTCGAGACGCCGGCTCGTCAGAATCGGAAAGCGAAAGCGAAAGCGTTGACGAACCGATCGCCCGAGCGCCGACGACGAAGCCGTAAAAACAAAATTACATTATTTTTCTTATTTAAACGAGCAAAAAACGAAAACGTTGTTTTTTTCAGAGTTTCTTTCATTCCGAGCGACGATGAAGCGGAAGAAAAACGAATCGTTCGACCGGCGAAAGATAAGCGGTGCGAAATTCGATTAATCGCGCAATTTCTCGAAACGTAAAGTTCGAACGAATTTCTTGGTTTTTTTTAGCTACGCCGAACTGAAAGATTACATAAAACAATTGAGAAATTCGAAAAAAATCAAAGACATGGCGAAAATTCTGTCCAGTAATAGAAGTTTTGTTTTACGTTTCTCATTTTTACTCAATTCGTATATTTTTGCGCACAGTTTTCGAAGATTTGTGCATGGCTTATCAAAAAGCTAAGTCCGTTATCGACAAAGACGGAGGAATCGCGCCGAGATTTTATTTACGTTATTTAGCCGAATTGGAAATCTTCGTGAATGAAGTACGGCGGGAAATTTGTTTTTTGATCGACCATAGTTCGCACGAAATTATAGTTCAGCAGAGACTATAGTTCATTTCATTTTTTTGTGAAACCATTTTCGCCACCGTTTCAGAATTGGGAAGACAAAGAAGCGAAGAAAAATCTTAGTAAAAACAACGCCAAAGGTTTGGCGACGTTGCGTCAAAAACTTCGAAAATATATCCGCGATTACGATTTCGAAGCCGATATCAAAGCTTACGGAGCCGTAAACGACACTTAAAAAACAAATTTTGTGTTGGATAGTTAACCATTTCGGTCGTTTTTTCGTTTTATAGCAACCAGATCCGGAAGGATATTCGTCCGAAGAAGAATCTGGTAAGACAAGGAATTTGTTTGTTTTTTTTGATTCAGTATCGGTCAATTTTTGAAAACTTTAGAAGAATCCGAAGATGAGGACGAAGGAGGAGACTTACCTCCCGTCGCGCCGACGGCGAAAAAATTGGACAGGGTCGCTAAAAAACCGTCGGCAGGCGACGAAGAGGTACGTTCCTGTTTTTCGCTGGTTTCGATCGAAATAAAACCAATTATATATCCTTAAACTGTCATTATTGGTTATAATTTTGTTTCAGAGCGGCGACGAGAGCGGCGAAAGCGATTGGGAAATGAGCAGTTCATCCGACGAGGAAGTGGACGATTTCGGCGGAAAAACTCAAGAAGAATTGCGAAAGTTTTTTTTGAAGTGAGTTAGACGACGTAAAATTTGTTGTTTTTTTGCTCATTTTCATGCTAAAAATCGTTTCCCGAATTGATTAGATCGACGAAGGATAAAGGCGAAGATAAAGTTCGAAGGGAGCCAAAAGATAAACGAAGGCAAGGTCAAATGAAAGGTTATAAAGAGGGCGAAGGTTGGGAGCCAGTGCATGGACAGCGTGCAGTAAGTACTATAGTTGAGAGCCTATAGTTGTTAAGCGATTATGGTTGTCAATTGACTATAGTTGTCCAATGTTACAAGTATGTCCAGCAACTAGTTGCACAGTGATTACAGTTGTCCATTGACTATAGTTGTCCAGTGACAGTAGTTGTTCTGTGACTATAGTTGGCCGCTGACTGTAGATAATCATTGGACTGTTTAGAAAATTGAAATGTTTTCCAAAGAAACTGAAATCACCGGCGAATTGGTGGTGAAAAAATTGAACGAAGTTCTCGCCGCCCGAGGCAAAAAAGGAACCGATCGTCGCGAGTTGGTACGTCGAGCAATTTTTCCGTTCGGTTGAAAATGTGAAACGTATTTATTTTCACTATTTTATTATGTAGATCGAACTATTGAAAGAACTATCGACCATCGTGACGGCAAATAATCTTGGAATACCGCTGACGATAAAAGTTCTCTTCGGCACGATCGCCGCCGTTTTCGATTACAATCCGAAAGTTTCCGACTGTCTTTCGTACCCGACTTGGCTAAGGCGAGGACGATTTTTTTTGTTTTTTATATTCCGAAACGAACAATTTTTCAATTTTAGCGCTTTTAAACACGTGCAAGATGTTTTGCAATTGTTGAAAGAAAATCCGGACGTCCATTGCTCGTCGCGCGTGGCCGAAGACGCCGAAAATGTTTTGGTACGTCGTCGATCGACGTGAAACGTTTTTCGACGCGGTTCAGTCATTGGCGAGTCGTTATTTTTATTTGCTTTAGGATTTAACTAAACCGATCCAAATTCAAGCTTGCGTGCTAACGATGCTCGAACGACTGGACGACGAATTTACGAAAATCTTGCAAGACGCCGATTGTCACAGCACAGACTACGTCGACAAGTGAGTGATTCGATTTTTTATGCGATTCTAACGCTTTCTACCGATTTTCGGTCGTAATTTCGTCTTATTCGGTTACAGATTGAAAGGCGAAAAAGATCTTTGCGCTTTGATCGAAGATTTGCAAAATTATTTGGAAACCAACGACGCGCCGCACGACGAACTGTGCAGAGTTTATATGCGTCGCGTTGATCACGCCTATTACAAAGTAAATGCAATTTTCGTGGTAACTATGCGAGATTCGAGGTCGTTTTTGATTTCTATCGGTTTTAGCGTTGAATTTAAGCGTTTTCGCTCCTTTACTTACTTTGGAAACAAATTTCGTGTCTATATATTAGAGATTCGAATCATTGTTTCGTTTCAGTTCGACGTCAACGATTCCAATCGCGATTTGATCGAAAAACTTTGTCAATACATTTACGCCAAGGACGAAACTCGGCGCTTGCGTGCGCGGGCCATGCTCTGCCACGTCTATCATCACGCGTTGCACAATCGTTGGCACGAAGGGCGCGACTTGATTTTAATTTCCCATCTGCAGGCGACGATCGACAACGCTGACATTTTGACCCAGGTTCGTCGGATTTCGTATTGGCTAGTCAACTATAATTACCGGCTAACTGTAATTTAAAGACCTTAAATTTGTTTAGATTTTATACAATCGGGCAATTTGTCAATTGGGCTTGTGCGCCTTTCGTCACGGTTATATTCAAGAGGCGTTCAACGCTTTAGCCGATTTTCAAGGCGGCGGCAAGATCAAAGAACTATTGGCTCAGGTACGTTAACGTTTTGGGGCCGTTTCGCAGCGAAACGGATCGTTTTTTGGCGTTAGCTAGCGAGGAGTTTTTGTTTGCGCAGGGCGTCGTCATGGCTCGCGGTCAGGATCGGTCGGCCGAGCAGGAAAAATTGGAACGTCAACGTCAGATACCGTATCACATGCACGTCAATTTGGAATTGTTGGAATGCGTTTATCTCATTTGCGCAATGATGTTGGAAATCCCGCAAATGGCTTGTAAGCGTTTTCGACTCGATTTCGCCGGAGCTAGCGCACGAAATTTGTTTTTCACATCGTTTTCGCGTCGATTTTGCAGCGAAAGACATCGACGGACGACGAGGATTTCGCATCAGCCGCTCGTTTCATTATCAGTTGAAACAGAGCGAACGTCAAAGTTTGATCGGTCCACCGGAAAATACGCGCGAGCACGTCGTCGCGGCGTCGCGCGCCTTATTGCGAGGCGATTGGAAAACGTGTCGTGATTACATAATCAACGAGAAAATGAATACGAAAGTAAGCGATTTTCGATGCAGAAAAGTTCTCAACGAACAAAAATCTGTTTCAATCGATGAACTATCGTCGCCGGCGAACTGTAATCGGACGGAACTATAGTTTCCATTTTTTGCAGGTTTGGAACTTGTTTCACGGCAGCGAGGGTGTTAAAACGATGATGATCCGTCGAATTCAAGAGGAAGCGTTGCGTACGTATTTATTTACGTATTCGTCGATATACGATTCGATGTCGTTGAATAATTTATCGACGATGTTCGATTTGGATAAAAAAGTCGTTCATTCGATTATTAGGTACGTATGACGGCGGCTGACACTGTTTTCCGCTCGTTTCGGTGAACGTTCAGTGAGGTTTTTTGTTTGTTTCGTTCAGTAAAATGATCATTCAAGAAGATTTATCGGCGACGTTGGACGAACCAGCCGAAATCGTCGTCATACATCGAGTCGAGCCGACACGGCTTCAATCGTTGGCTTTGCAGTTGACGGATAAATTAAAATCGTTGGCGGAGAATTTGGATCAAGTTTTGGAACCGCGTACCAGTAAGAAAATCAACTATAATAACTGCGCAACTATATAGTCACTGGTTATTTCGTTTTAGCGCCCGGATTCGCCGGATATCGTCAACAAAACTGGTACAATCAGAATCAGAAGGGTGGCGGTGATCGAGATCAACGAGGCGGCGGCGGCGGCGATAGGGATCACAGGGATCAACGCGGCGGCGGTAGAGATCAAAGGGGAGGCGATCGCGACGGTCATCGCGACGGCGGTCATCGCGACGGCGGTCACCATTTCGGCGGCAGAGGACGTGATCGACGACAGCAGAAACAGTCGTACAACGATTGATGAAACGAAAACAAAAAAACATTTTTTCAAACTAGGTTTATTCGAATGGATGACGTTTTTTTTGATCGGGCGGTTCCTGTTTGTACCATTTTTTGAAACGAATAATAAAAAAATTCTTTGGTATCCGTGTACTTTTTTAAACACGAAAATTTCGCGCGAATTTAATTATCTTAATTAATTACTTAGTTTAATTGAACTTAATTTTCACGTGACTTATTAATTACAGTAACTTATTCAAAAGGCATGAAACCCGGAGCTGATTTGCAGGTAGGATTTAAAAAATGCCCGATTATTATTATTTGGAAGTACTGCGGATGAAAAATTGGATTTTTAGTACCTATCCGGATTCGGAAACGAGTTCGCGAGCGAAGATCCAAGATGTCCGGGGGCGCTGCCAGTTGGCCAGGTATACTGTGGTGACGGGCAGGTTCCTACTGTACATTAATGAGTCGGTTCATACTGTAATTGATGAGTACTTTCCTATTGTAGTTGACGAGTAAGTTTCTACTGTAATTGATGTTTAAGTTCCTACTGTAATTGATGAGTAGGTTCCTACTGCAATTGATGAGTAAGTTCCTACTGTAATTGACGAATAGGTTCCTACTGTACTTGACGAATAGGTTCCTACTGTACTTGATGAGGTTCCTACTGTAATTGATGAGTGTCATACTGTGCATTGATGAGCAGGTTCGTTTTAGAACAGCCCGCAGGTTTGTCCGTACGGATTATACGCCGAGCAGCTGTCCGGCACGGCATTCACAGCGCCGAGGACAGCAAATAAACGAGCGTAATTGACGAAACTAGTTTTTGCCCAAAAATCGTTTGTTCAGCGCAGTTTTTGTGCTTTTTTAGTTGGTTTTATCGCATTCGTCCCTCCGTCGTTCACGCTCCATTTAAACGAATAGAAAACGTACATTTAACGAACGATTTTACGAAGTTTATTCCAAATCCGAATCAAGTACAAATACGTTTCAGAAATAAGCCTAGCTTTGCGAAATAGAATGCACGTGATTTGTTTTTGTAGCTTCGTTGGAGTCCATTTCCGATTCCAGGCGATGAAAAGCCAACGGATTTCGTTCAAGTAAAGAATTAAAATGTTCAACGACTATAGTTCTCAGAAATTATAGGTGGTTCGAGACTATAGTTGAATTGATAATGACCTACAATTGACCATCTATTTTTCGTTTACGTTTCTATTTTTATTTTGTATTTAGTTTATATTTTTTTCTCGTTTCGCGTAGGGTCTGAGCACGGTTTGCGGCGCCGGCGAACCTCTGTCGCGCAACGGCGTCGCCGTTCACATGTTTGCGTGCAACAAAAACATGACGAACAAATGTTTCTACGATTCGGACGGCGACTTATTGATCGGTAGATGATTCGCCGCGCGAATTTTTTTTACGTTTCCCAGAATTGCTGAATTCGACGTTTTTGACGTTTGATTTTTTGTTTTTTTTCAGTTCCGCAACAAGGCGCGCTGATGTTGACGACGGAATTCGGTCGGATGCGAGTGGAAATAAACGAAATATGCGTCGTCCAACAGGGCATGAGATTCACGGTCGACGTCGATGGTCCGACTCGAGGCTACGTGCTCGAGACGTTTGGCGCTCATTTTACGTTACCCGACTTGGGTCCGATCGGTAAAAAAACGATAACTATAGTTGCTTGTTAACCATAGTTTAGTTTCTCAGCTATAGTCGTTGATCAACTATAGCCTCGACGAAACTATAGTTCACTCGTCGACGTCGTTTAGGCGCTAACGGTTTGGCTAATCCGAGAGATTTTCAAACGCCGTCGGCTTGGTACGAAGATCGAGACGTCGAAAATTATACGGTCGTTTCGAAATTTCAAGGCCATTTATTCGAAACGATTCAAGTAACGCGCCCGAAACGAAGCTAGAGAAACAAATTTTGCGTCTGGCCGACGTAACTTTCGTGATGCTTTTCAGAATCATTCGCCGTTCGACGTCGTCGCTTGGCACGGTAACTACGTACCGTACAAATACAATTTGGCAAACTTCCAAACGATAAATACAGTATCGTTCGACCATTGCGTAAGTTCAGCTATAGTTGTCGATGACTATGGTTGATACGGAACTATAGTTTAATACGAGACTATAGTTCACATGAAGTTATAGTTGACGTTCAATTGTAGTTTGAGCAGGACTATAGTCGCGATTGATTTGCAGGATCCGTCGATTTTTACAGTATTAACCTGCCAGTCAACTAGACCGGGCGTCGCCGTCGCCGATTTCGTAATTTTCCCGCCACGTTGGGCCGTGTCCGAACATACCTTCCGTCCGCCGTACTATCATCGTACGTCGCGCCGCGATTTGAATCGGTTTTTCGACCGATTCGTACGAAAGCGTAGCAAGTTTTTTGTATTCCAGGTAACTGTATGAGCGAATTTATGGGTTTGATCTTCGGCAATTACGAAGCGAAAGAGGAAGGATTCAAACCGGGCGGCGCCAGTTTGCATAGTATGATGACGCCGCACGGTCCGGACGCCGACGCCTTTACGAAGGCGAGCAAGGCGCCGTTGGAGCCCGCAAGAGTCGCCGACGGTACCATGGTGAGCGAGCTTCCGTTCGATATCCATCCTCTTTTCGCCTCATTCTTGTAAATTTTCGTTTCGTAAGGCGTTCATGTTCGAATCGTCGTTCAACATGGTCGTCACCGATTGGGCGAACGAGACGTGCGTCGATAAAAATTATTTCAAATGTTGGCAACCGTTGACGAAACATTTCGATCCAAATTGGAAACCGAGGTAACAACTATAGTTGCCGTTAGAGTATAGTGACTATAGTTGCCCTTGGCCTATTGCCCTAGGAATATAGTTGCTCTTTTACTGGAGTTGCTCTTAGACTAGAGTTGCTCTTTTACTATAGTTGTCTATGGACTATAGTTGCCCTCGGGTCATAGTTACCCTTGGACTACTTGGATTATTGTTGCTCTTGCACTATAGTTGCTTTCTTTTCTACTGTTTCTATTTTAGCTCTGCGTCGGTCAAGAATGGTCCTTGATTATTTGATGCTCAAGATTCTTACGGCCTACTGTAGCAAGTGCTTAATTATCACATATTAATTAGTACCGTGCCATTTCATTCCCCCGATGAAAATTTTTTTTTATTATATATTTCAAATGTTTTTGCTCAAAATTTTTTTATAGAAACGATTTTTTGACATATTTTTGATAAGTTTGAAGTCAGTTTTTATTAAAATTTTATTGGTAAGCGGGTATTAATTGCGAACGACATAATATAATTTTTTTAAATTATTAGTTGGTGCTGGATTTATTAATTAATCATTTATTTTTTGGAAATAAATGTTTTGTTTGCTTTTTTGGCACGTTTTGGGTGAAACTTTACCGGTTCGACGTCATTTTTTGAAACACGATTTAGTTTTGCACCTGATCATCGTCGTTTAATTTCGTTTTTTTCGAACCTGAAAATCAACTCTAGGAATGCAAAATAATGATATCGGTAATTCGACGCCGCAAGTTGCATTCATGCATAAGAAACGAAAGCAACAACCTGATCATCACCGAAAAAATTTGCAAACGGATTCGAAAAGTACCCAGAATGGAGCAAACCAAGCGAATAAACCGTCGTTGATACCTGCGGATCGGCTGTTGATACCGGCCAAGACTAGTCGCGACCAACCTTTGGTCGCATACGAGATCGATAGGTAAGGTCGGAATGCTGTAGCCTGGTTAGCGGGTACTGTAGATCGGCAACATAGTGAGAATAACAAGCAAATATATTAGCAAGCCAACTATAGACAATGAACAACTACAGCCACGTCAACTATAATGAGTGACCAACTATAGGCACTGCACAACTACAGTCACTGTTTATTTTTAGCGACGACGAATTTTCGCACCCTTCCCAGTCGTTGATGTCGTCGCATCGCGAAAAACAAAAAATGTCGCACGCCAACGTCGTTGGCGGCGTCGTAATCGATTCGCACGAGGATGTCGTCGACTTGGATTCGCTCAAAGACGACGACGACGACGAAGCCGCCGATTTGGATCTCATTCAACCAAAAACTACTTCCACGTTGGGTCGCGGAATTTGTAATAAAATGTATTTATGTTCCATTCAATAGTAACGTTTTTTGGCGATTGGTTGAAAAACAAAAACGTGTTTTTTATTTGATAAAACAGTGTTATCAGAACTTTATACGAAAAACGGACGGAAAACCATTTAAAATTAACCAGTAAACGACATGGCGTGAGCTTTAAAATAAAACTTTTGTTCAAACGCGTACTATATATCTGAATACGGCTTCAGTTGACTTTCAACTATAGACCGATTACAACCATAGTTTCTATAGTTCGCTGACTGAGAAAAAATCATTGACTGTCGGCACGTCTTCAGTGATATTCAATTGGCGCTCGTCGCTAACGGTGTCGACGTTTTTTTCAACATGAAAATAACTTTGCCGGCATGCTTTTTGTTCGGACGTCGCTCGCTCTTCTACGGATTTTGTTGCACTGCATAGGACATAGTCCGAGTTCCGTTTTGATTTCCAGAAGCATCTTTTTGGTGCGGTTCGCATAAAAATGCAGTGTTCATCCGTATTACAAAGATAACTACACCAGCAGTGAAATATCATTCAAATGACGATTTTCAAAATGCAACTTCATCAAAAAAAGATCCGATCCGATCTCGAACTGAATTCGAAGAAAAGCTTGATCTAATATGGCGCAAATGACTTTCTTATCGGGGCAAGATGGAAAAGGTAGACTGCAAGCAAAACTTCACGCTTCTCAGTGTTACTTTTGTGCGTTAGGCGATGCTGGACGAATTGAAATGTTAAAAGCTGACGTTTTGCTAAAAAAAAACAATAAGCTTATCGGCTGCAAAGAATGCTGCACGGATTTTGTTGGTTAATAATACGCGACCAATGCCAATGGCTTCAATAAAATCAATGGTTTCGAAAAAAAGTGATCCGGCCTTGCACAGATACGAAAATGGCAAGGTATATATAACTTTGATTATGAAAATCGCATTCTGCGTGGATTTTGCATTTGTTAGCTTAGCTCTGAACCACTAAATCTTATTTGGCAAATACATGGTTGTTGAAACAAACTAAACCTACAATGCTCTTGGTTATTCGAAGCCGAGTATTCTACAATCTTACATAGCTCGTCTTGTGTTTGTGTATTTTACATATTGGAAAGACAGTGGGCGATCTTTGAAGATGGGACAGGACGAACAATACGAAACGGAAATTTGACGAACAGAAAACCCAAAACTTGGATCCCGATTGACCGATGCTGTAAAGTTTTTACCGAAATTTCCAGAAAGAAAGAACAAAAAGAAGAAAGATATTGTGATGTTTTGTTAAGTGATTTAGTTCTATTGTTTTGTTTGTGATTTTTTTGTTACCGATATCAACAAATTTTATTTGAACATTAAAGAAACAAAAGAAAGAAGATAGAACTGTGATGTTGTGATTTAATTAATTTTCTTGTTTGTGATTTTTGAACCATATAATAAATTTTAATGTTCAGCCATATTTCGTCTAATTTTTGGAATAGATCATCGCGGTTTTTTGCACAAAGTTTACTTTTAAACGATTTGACTTTCATATTCTGCCACAAATGATCGATTGGATTCAAATATGGTGACTGTGGAGGCAAATCAAGCATCAGAATTCCATTTCAAGGAAAAACTTTGTCACGATTTTTGCTTTATGTTTCGAATCGTTGTCTTGTTTTTGTTGTCTTTTGTTGAAAGAACCAATCGTCGAGAGGATTTTCTAGTGCAGATTTAATCGAGGAATACAAATTTCTAAGTAAAATTTCGCGATAGCCTACCACAGTTAAATGTAATCGATTTTTCCGAAGTTTCCTACATCACGAGCGTCCATGGAACCCCAAACCATCAATGACCCACTACCATGTTTAACCATTCCTTGCATGTTTCGTGGTAAAAACTTTTCATAAGTTCGTCGATGGATGACAATCCTTTTTGTGCATTTGAAATTCTAATTTTGATTCATCCGACCATAAGACTTTCGCCCAATCATCAATAGTAAAGGTTCGGTGGAGTCGCAAAATTCAAACGCTTCTAGCGATTTGTTTCGTTCATAAACGGTTTTTCTTACACCTCTTTGTATACCTCACAGCCCATTTGCTAATTTGTAATTTTTCATTTTTCTGCCGTTTCTCTGTGCGAAAATCCAAAACTTTTGCTTAATAAGACAGCTTTTGCTCTGGTTCCAGGTGATTTTCCTTTCGTCATATTTTGTTAATTAAAACAAATTTTCTTTAAATTTCTCCAATTTTTAAAAAAGGTTTAATTTAAACATTTAAATAACCGTTTGCATACTACTATATACATGTATTTGGTATGTGCTGCTGCAATAAAGGAATTGAAATTATAGGGCAAAACTCAAGTGGACTCGTACTTTTGGCACCCACTGTATATCTTATTTGGCAAGTGCACATGTTAGAACAAACTTTCATGTCCTTCCACTGTCAGGTTCTGGAAGCGTTCTGATATTCAGGCTCCACCTTTATAAGCTGGAGGTTACAAAGGTATATCTTATTTGGCCTCTATACTTGTTACAACCAACTAGCATAGGTTCGCTTGCGGCGGATCACACACAATGAGTGCAAGAGGAATGCAAGACTACAACATAGCCAACTTTTTCAAACAATGACAAGCCTAACTACATGCATAAATCGTTAATCACCACTGGCTGCTAGTAAGACCATTCAGCGGCATGCGACAAAATTGGAAGTTAAACATTTTCTTCAGAGCGAGGGAGGGAAGGAGGACTAGATTCTCCATGCCAAAGACCATCATCCGCTACACAGGTGACAGCGCCCAGCTGCAAGTTGTTGGGATTAGCGAGGAGTGCAACAAGCCACAGCCAGACAACTTTGCACGCCCACTGTATTTTGTTTATTCCATGAAAATATAAGTCCATTCGTGCAGACTCAAAAAGACTACAGTAAAAACGAGCACAACTTTGAACCGATTACGTTTTATGAAAAAGATGAACCTTGCGCGTTTTCAAATTGTTTGGCGCGCAAGGTGGACCATTTTTGAAGTGTAGTGTACAAAATGCGCCTTCCATAGTACATGCAAATCATTCTTACTGTTATCTTTTTCAGTTTGCAATAGTGTATGGACGATAATGAACAGTGCACCAATGTTTATTGGTAACATGGACTTTAATTGTGAACGACTCAGCGCAACTTTTTCTCAAATACTCGTATTAGTTTGTACTGGAATAGTTAATTAATTTTTTGGAAATTAATATGTTGTTTGCTTTTTCGGCACGTTTTGCGTAAATCTTACCGATAAGACGTCATTTCCATTCAACAGAAACGTCATTTGGCGCGATTGTGTTGTCGAAAAACAAAAAAAATTGTTTCTTATTTGATAAAACAGCGTGTAATAAAGAACTTGAAACAAAAATTGAATGGAAAAGTAGTTAAAACGAACCAAATAATGACCTAGCACGAACTTTTAAAAAAAATTTTTTTGTAGAAACGCGAACGCACAAACGGTTTTCAACTATAGGCCGATGCAACAATAGTTTCTATTTGAACTATAGTTCGTCGGCTTCGAAATAATCCTCGACTATCGACTCGTCTTCGGTGATATTCAATCGGCGGCGTTCGTCGATAACGGCATCGACGTTTTTCAACATGGAAATAACTTTGGCCGCTTGCTTTTTACTCGGCCGCCGATCGCCGGCGATTCGGCGACGCTCTTTGACGGTAATTTGTTTCTAAAAACAGCAAATTCGATCGTTTCGATGCGTCGAAAACAAAAAATCCGACCGACTTTCGGCATATTCCGTTGAATTTGATGAACGTATTGAACGGTTTTCGATCGCAGTAGCGAATCCGATGCGCACGCGGCTGTTTGATCGAGCGACGGCGACGTGTCGAAATCGCCGAAACGACTCGAACCGGCGACGCTCTGAGGCGTATTGGCCGTCGATAAGTCATCGGGAAGGACGTTTAATAACTGAAAAACGGGTCTAAATAGGTAGTTTTCCGAACGAACGGCGTCGAAAAACGAAACGTAATTTAAAGTTGAACAGCTGCGCGTTCGTTCGGCCGAAAAAGTCGGCGTCGTCCGCCGTACCCACGACGGCATTTGCCAGCGCGTCCTTCTGCGCTCGTCGTTCTTTCAAGGTCGGAAATTTCGCTTTTCGCTTCTTTTTCTTCGTCGTCGCCGCCGATTTTTGAGCGAGCAAACCGTGGCACGGAATTTGTTTCTGTTCACCGTTTGCAGGCGCAATTTCGATTTCAACTTCTGAAACAAAAAAACGTCCGTATGAATCGGAAAACGAACCGAAAAACGTCGAATGTTCGCCATTTTACGGTCATTTTTGAAATTCGAGTCCAATCTTCGAGCGTACGACTGACAAGCGCCGGCGGACCGTTTCACCGAAAGCGAGTCACAAATTTCGTTCCATTCTTTACCTTTCGGCCATTTATTTTCAATTGCCCTTGAATAAAAAAAAAATTTAACGAAACGATTTTTGGACAGTAAAGTAAAATTCCAGACTACTTTTTAATTAAATTTATATCGTTTAGCGACCAAGTTGTCCTTCGACCTTTTCCACTGGATTTTATCTCACTTTTCCCCGGGCGAACGTTGTATCGAGAACTTTTACGAATCGACTTTTTATCGATCGGTTCGATTATGTTCAAAGGTTCCTTTAAAGGTGAAAAAAAATCAATTTTCGGTAGTGTTTTTGTCTCATTCGGGTTAAAACCAGTTACCAAAAGTACCGTTGGATCGGCGAAGCAAGTCACGACGGGTTGATTTTCAAGATTGTAATAAGCCAGAGGATTTCCGCATTGATCTCGGATTATCCGATTCTCAGGCAAGCCGATCGGAACGTATTTTATACGGCGACAGTTTGTTTCCAATTTTGGCTCGTTCGACGTGCAGGCGGGCGAAAAAATTTGCTTTTTTCCAACCGTAACTGTCGTTTTTACAAAAGTCGACGACGAATCGAGATAAATTCTCGACTTATCTGCAGGACATTTGCCGACGTCGGTCAATTTGTGTATCAGCGGCGTCGACGTCCTTCGCGCTCGAAAACTCGTCACCGGAGTTAAATTGTCGGTGAATTCATTCCGTTTACGAATCCTAAAAACAAAAATGGAGCCAAAAATTGTTTCAAAATGTGATATATTTTGTACTTTTTGATATCCAAAAATGAATCGTCGGAAGTAAGTAAATTTTCCATGAACGACGACGACAACTGACCTTTCTCTCGACTGAAAAACAAATAGCTACATCTATAGGACTATAGTTGACGAGCGTCCACAGTTGATGAGCGTCTAGTTTATGAAAGTCTATAGTTGAGCAGCGACTATAGTTACGAGCGACTATGTTAATTCGTCTAATTGAAGAGAGAGTACAGTTGATAACAGTGCGACTATAGTTGAATGCCACAACATTTAATTTGCAACTATAGTTCATAAGCGTCTATAGTTATAAACTACTATAGTTGACACAACTCACGCGTTTTCGTAAAATCTCGACAAAATCTCTCGCCAATCCAACGGAAATCCCTTACGGAATTTTTTCAATAACCACTCGGGATATCCGTAAATTTTGCCCATCGACTCGTCGACGGACCCGCTCAAAACGTACGTGGTTCCCGATTCGCTTTTTAGCTCGGTTGGCGAATAAATCTGCACGATTTTCGTACTGGTCCAATGCTTTACGGGCTTCTCAATCAATTCGTCCCTGTAGAAATAAAAAGTCGGAATGCTAAGTTTTAAAACATATTTTTTGTTTTATTTTACATTTTAAATCCTTCGACGGTAACGGCAAATTCTTTTAAAGATAATTTGAAAATCCATTTCGACAAAACGCAACGAACGGAATTCTAAAGAAAAAACAAAATTTCGGTCATGTTATTTCGTTTTTTTGACCGTTTGAGAAGGATATTTCACTTTATCGCACGATTTCGAAACGTTTTCGTTCAATTTCAACGTCGAACTGACGCCTGAAATGAATTTCGGCTTTTTAACTGGAATTTTTTTCGTTTCATTTTTTTCGCTCTCTTCCTCTTCGTAACTATCCAATTTTCGTCTACGTTTAAATTTTACGAGGAAAAAGTCGTCGGAAAGTCGTGAATTTAATTTTGACATAGTTTATTTTGAAAAAAGTCGACAAAACGAGTAAAATATCAAATTTTCCGTTTTACAAAAATGCAAATGCGGTAAAGTTCGAGTTCTAAAATTTTTGAAACTGCGCTTAAAACTTACTTGTTATAAGTCGTAATGAACTTGTCAATCAATTATGAAAAAGATGGTTACGCCCATTTAAATAGCAATTAAGTTATAAAATCCATTAAAATAATTAAAAGAAGATTAAAAAAAATTGTTTTGAGCTGATAAAATTTTTATTTGCTAAGAATATTTTTCAACATTTATTTAAAAAAGAAATGTATAGACAAAACAACTTCATAAAACAAAATATAACAATAAAAATACGATTGTTAATTTGTTTTTTCGTTTGTTAGCCTTTTTTTTCTTCTCGTACTGTTTGAGAAATTGCATGCCATTTGCCTCACAGCCATCTTTTGGTAACCATCACCGTAAGAGAGAACACAAATAAAATGATGCATGTGTTGTTTTTGGTTTTGATGTCAAAAAGACAGTTTGCCTCGTTTATCAATGTTCCTCAGGTTTTTCATATTTTGATGGCTCGATGGAATCCACGCTAATAAATAATTCAATTTATAGCTTGACTATCAATAATTTACCTCCAACACAATAAGGCTTTTTTCATGCCTTATTAATTTTGCAAATGAAATTGTCCGCCCACTCACTCATATTTATTGTCTCTTGTGCGCGATGTTTCTCACTTTGTCCAAATAAAGGTAAATTTTGAACCAAAGTTGGAAGATTTTTGTGATGAAATTGTCTCATATAATCTTGTTGGCAATATTTAATTTGTTAACTTCCCAGATGGATGGAAAATTTTATTCGAAATTTGAACTCAAGCCGAATTACAGAGAAGTAATTAATAGCGCAAGGCTAGTACTCTTTGTTGACAATTTTCGACAGTTCAAAAACTTTTTTCAGGATCATCGCAAAAACCAAGACTTGAAATTTGCATTCAAAGATGCGGGAGGAGACATTGTGTGGAAGAAAAAACCGAAGAAAGTTTTCATCCGCAGAATTTCAGTCATTGGCTAAAAATTGTATTACGTGCTTTAATGTACCATTAAAGAAGGTGAAAATGAAACATTTTCCAATTTAACTGTGGTATCTGAACAAAATGGCTCAAATGTTAACATTAAGGTGTCAATTCGTAACAAATTTTCCTGAATAGTGAGCAAAAGTAGAAAGATAAAAATTCATTTAGAACTAAACGAATTAAGATATCTGCCGACAGGCGCGACAATTGTACTAATCCCAAAAACATTTAAATAAAGTCTATTTCAGTATGGCTAGTTCACAAATTATTTATTTTTAGATGCTTGAGTGTATCGTTTTCATTCATATCGGCTGTTTGAGTACTAATTTATCGTGCCATAGTTGACAGCATTTCGTAAGTTGAGGTGCAATTGTTTCTTTGATGTTATTATCACTTGAACGATCGATTGAAAATTTTGACCAACATCGCGTCATCAAAGAATAACTGTGAAAAATACTTATTATCGAATCATATGTGAACATATAAAGTTGAAAAAAACACACACGCTTACATTTCATGCGGCGCCGCCGAAGGTGCCGACAGTCGATTACCAGTGGTGAGAGAGTTAAGTTCAACAAGATTTGTCTGCTCGTTGTAAGGTTTCTTGACCAAGACTGAATATTTCCCACAATTCCGAGCGACCATCTAAATAATGGCAATCCGACATGTTCACTATAACTTTTTGAATTATAGTATAGTATAGTGTAAGCCTAAATTTTTTTTCTAGTATAGTATGGTATGGTACAAATTTTAAAAAAGTATTCCAGTATAGTATAGTTACTGGAAAAAAATCTTTCCAGTATAATTCCAGTACCTTATAAATTTCAATATACAATACATGATGAAACAAAAACTATCCAAAACCTTTTATAGAGAATATATTTTCCTTACTAACGGCCAACATCTAGACATCATTTTGATGAATGCTGCTGCAATCCAACAATACAAAAACATACAAAACACAACAAATATCGTTCCAAAAGACTCTGATTTGATTTTCTAAATTTTTTGCTGTCACACGACTTTTCATACCCGATGATAAAAAGCCGGCATGCGAACATAAGGTTCTGACTTTTAACAATTTTAACTTTAATTTTTCCATAAAAATGGATTTTTGATTGAATTTTTAGATGGCCACGGTTTGCAGACAAACGCATGGACTAATTTGCTATACGCAGTCATTCAATTTTGAAAAACAAAACGATAAAAAAAATAAAAAAGTCGCTAACTGTCTAAAAGCTAACTGTCGCTTAACAAAGACAATAGTTGGGTTTATAAGATGGTATATGTCTAAATTCTTAAAAGAGAAGCCCTCCCTCTTTGACGTGTTTAGCCCTTCTTTAATGGCTATGTATGTGTGTATGTATTTTATTTTTGTATAATCTAAGGAGGTGAAAACTATACAAGTATATAAACAAGTTTACGCTGCAAAGTCAAATCAAGATCTTGTTGATCCATGACTACAGTTGACAAATGACTATGGTTGGTTCAATACATGCCTCAACAGCCATTGGAATTCACTGCTTCTCTATGACGAGAACCAGCAATTTATCTTGATCTTTACAAGACTTTGATTAATAGTAGATACATATATCTGATAAACTTGACAGTCGTGTTAGACTGCTTTCTAGGTGTTATGACGTTCCCTTTATCGATATGTATCTTATTTCATTTCTTTCTCACCTAACCATAAAACTGCTTGTTATTGAGGTTTTACTTTTGCTAACAATTTTCATATAAAGTCAAAAATAACACAAGATAATCAAGAACTAAGAGTTTCAAAGTATAGAAATAATTTTTTTCATTTCCAAATCCACTGAGGACCAAAATACTGTCTTTTTAACACAACTGGCAAATTGGTACATTCCATTAGTTGTTGTTCGTTCGAATGATTGCAGCGAGCCAAGATGCTTTTCATGGCTAAATTATTTGATGACAAGACATTCGTGATTGCAAATGCGTAGGTAACTTCTGATTCGAATGGAAACGATTCAGATACATAACTGCCAACTTCGGTATCGCTATCATCGTCGCTGCTATCATAATACAGGGAGTTAGATTCACCACCGGGGCGGGGCCTTGATGCATTAATTTCAAAAATAACAACTGCGAAGTGGAATAAGAATCATGGCCAACAGAAATATAAGAATCCTTGTAAGAGTGTTACTATCTAAATGGCACACTGGAACAACGGGGCAGAGAGAGCCCAAAAAGACAACGAAATTGCCATTGGTTCCCAATTATCGCCAACCAATTTATATAGACCTTTCACCATGTACCTAGCGACAACTGCGAAAGAATCAGATACAGCACAATCAACGCTTCTTCTTTGCTTTGCTCATGAACGATTTTAAAAGAGAAATAATTCTGATAATGTTCAAGCTCATCATATGAATTTCCATAAGCGCAATTGGGGAAATTGTACAGCTGCTGCAAAGACCAGGAAATCGTTTTGCCATCCAATGTTTTCATGGATCTTCGGTTGCAAGACATAAAGATTGAATTTTGTTGATGATGATTGGCCAGGCACCATCGGTGCTTCGATTCTAATCAGTAAGATTTTCCAAACCGCAAGTTTTAACATTATCAGCTTCTTTAAAAATCAGCTTTCTCATTACAAACTTTCCTTGCGACCGAGACAGGAATATACAACCGATTTCTGGCATATGGTAAACTTGAACGAAGACATACCTCATGTAACGATCATCAGCACCAGATTCTTGCGCGAACGGAATTAATAAAGAGTAAGGATCCATTTCGCCAGTTTCAATGGAAAACAAATAACGTTAGATCGTTGCGTCGAAAACGCTTTCGTCTCCTTTTTATAACAATAATCGCCGAGCAAAATTTGAGTTCCGTAACAGCTCATGGCGGAAATTTCCAAATATTCATGAAAGGATGGAAACGAAATTTAACCGTTTGAATAAATATAAGCTTTTGCGAAAAACGGACAACATACCGATTTCTCTTGAGTTTTCGTAGCCAGCCGATTTCGTTTTTCGACATCCGTTAAGCAAATTTTTGAATTTATCAAAACCCAACCCTTTTGTCGGTTTTTCTGCGATTTCAAATTGAAATCCGCGAATGCATTGCGCTTCCGGCTTTAAAATGAGATTCATATCTGCCATTTCGCTCATTAACTGGCAAGCGCTTGCTCGTAAATTGCAAAATTTCGTTCAATGCAAATTCACGCTAGTAAATTGCAAGATTTTGCTAATTTTCTAATTCGATTTCCTCCACAACCGCTGCAGTTCCGAGCAAATCGCTGTTTCGATTGGTCAGCGGTGCGTCGGAATCGGCCGCCGGCGCCGCGAGCGCTTCGACGTCGGTCAAGAGGAAAATCGAACCGTCGGATGACGAGGCGTCGAGAGAAGCGAAACGAAAATTCGAACCGATGGACGAAGATTACGACAATCCATAACAGATTTTAGCTCGATTTTGTGTTTATTTTTGTTTTTAATAAAAATTTTCAATGTGATCCGAGATAGTTGACGAGTCAATTGAAAAAGTGCTCGAAAACTCACTAGCCAGCGCAACTAATTGCAAAAACAGCAAGGAAATTAGCTAAAGTCGACAATAAATGTGTACTGGATAATCGTAAAACGAGCAAATAATTGATTTTCCTCAGATTCGACGTCTCGTTGCTATGGGACTTGGGCGCGCGATCCAAATCCTCAACGAACGAAACGTAAACATGCACAGGTGACTCATGGATGTACTTGAGGTAAAAATATAGTAGTTGCAATGCCGCCCTTGAATTGGGAGCGCTTGCAAGCGTTGGATCCAGAGAAATTAGATGAAAATGAAGCCGAAGATTGGTATCACAATTTATTGGAGGTAAAAACAGCACTTTTCCGACGTATGAGCGCACGTTTTTCAAACAAAAAATCGGTCGTACTTTGCTAATTTTCAGGTAAAAATCGACAAAGAGACCGATGTCGAGCGACTTCAAGCCATTTTCAGGGTTACAAGGGCGATTATGGAAGTAAGTCGTTTTTACTCGCCATTTCGTGAACTGTTGCGCTACAAAACGAGCAAAAATCCAAATCTTTAGCTCAAGGCTTCCGAGGCTCAAGTCGCCGTCGAGGAAGTCGAACAGCTCGCGTCGGATAAAGCGAAAATCGGTGCCGATCGCGAACAGGAATTGACGAAAGAAATCGAAGATTTGAAACTACAATTGAGCACTTTGAGAGTAAATCCGAGACGATTTCCTCGCTGGCTAGCCGCTGTAACGATGTACTTTTCAGCGCCAAAGCGGCGAAACGAATGTCAGCAAGGAGGCGCAGCCGCTCAAGGACGAAATTCGATTTCTCACCGAAGAAAATCAACGACTTGAACGAGATTTCGCCGAACTTCGCCGAGATATCGCTCACGAAAAAGAAGTTGCGGGAAGAGTGAGTGAAAACCACGATTTTGTTTATGCGATTAACTTCCGAGCAAATCGGTGAAACTTGTTATTGCAGTACGCGTCTCGAGTTGAAAATTACGAAAAAGAAGTCAGGGATCTTCGAAAGGAAAGAGATCAGCTAATTGAGGATGTTCGAGAATGTCAACGACAGTTGGAATCTCAGCGGGAAACACTGTCGAATCGACGGACCGAGGGAGAAGATTTGCAGAAAAAAATGAGAAATCGTAACCAGGACATGATTCAACTGGTGGACGAAGTTAATGTATGAAAATTGCTCGATAATGAGCAAGCCGTAGCTGAAATTTTGCCTGTTTTTGTGTTTTTAGAACTTGACTGAAGCCAATGACGCGTTGCAAAAACAAAAATTGGAACTCGAATCAAGCTTAGAAGAATATGTTAGACAAATGGAAAAAACAACCGACCAATACGCCAGAATGAAAGTAATCGAAATTGGCGCTTTTTATCTTTTAGATGCGCAGGTGGTTAACTGTTCATGACAATCGTTTTTACTGCTATAAGCAGCCTAAATTTGAATTGTTGTTTGTTATCTTCGAACGGCTTTATCTCTCGAATTAACGGACCGATTTAGAATCTGTTTTCGCTTTTAAATTTGTATTAAAATTCAGTTTCAAATTTTAATCAGGAAGCGTTGAAAGAAACAGATGTGGCAGTCGATGTACTTCAGTCTGAGAACGCGGAATTGCAACAAAAGGTTAATGGCTGGTGGTTTCTTTTGTTTTATTTCTATTTATCATTTTGGCGTGCTCTATAGTTGGCCGAACTTGGTGTCAGGGGTCCGAAGCAATCGACATTGGATGATGAATTATTGGCTGCCGTTGACAAGAAAATAGATGAATGGACGGTAAACTAAAAAAACTGCACAAATACAGGCCCTAGGCAGCATGAAATGTATTTTCCAGGTGCTCTTCCAAAAAAAATTTCGTTCAATGCAAATTCACGCTAGTAAATTGCAAGATTTTGCTAATTAGCCTGCAAAATTTTGTTTTAATTTTATTCAAATCGATTATGAACAGCTTACAACAAAATTTGTTCTGCGCTTCTCTGGTGCACGGATTTTCACTTACTTGCGTGTCAGTTTTAGCGCGAGATTTCAATTATTACAATTCGATATGCAACCAATTTTTCATGTCCTTGAACAATGTTTATTAAAAATTTTTACTGTATTCGATGTGTGAATTTGACCCAACCAAATATTTTACAAAACATTTATAACAAAAAAAACTGTAAGTTTTTTTACAGGTAACTAAACAAAATAGTAAAATTGACAAAAATCATAAAACGTTTTCTGTCAATTTCAACAAAATTTAAAGCAAAAAACTCATCCTTTCGATTGTTTTTTGGGCCCGTAAAGTTTTTCTCCTGAAACGAAAATATTGTATTCTAGGTTTTGGTTGGGCTGAAGACCAATAAAACAAAAAGTCACGTCTGGCTAACAACTCTGGCGTGCTTGGCATTGTAAGATCCCAGTAGCCTTCGGGAGTGGACGGCGGGGCTTCACGTTCTCTGTGTCTACTAACCAAATTCATTCGACGTTCTCTTTCGTCCGGAGTTAAATCCAAAGCGTCGAAATACTGAAACAACAATTTCAAAACAAAAATTGTAACTGACTGCTAACTGAATCGCTCACTTCTTTGCAACAAGCGCAAGCGTATCCGCAAAGTTTTTTCCTCTCGTCCTTCTTTCGCACGACGTCAGATTTGTATTTAAATTTCGTTGGACTTTGATTTTTCCTCGGACTGAAAATACGAAACGAAAAATGCTTCTGAAATATTTCAAAAACTATTACAAAACGTAAAACTAGCTCTAACTGATGGTAACTGTCGTTCAAAATTGAATCATCGGTCGAAATCTCGAGCGCAAAAGATTTCGATGGGTTTTTATTCTTCTCAGGCCTTAGGCTTAATATGAAACAAAATTTTTAATATTGCCCAGTGACAAAATGTGCCCGTTATCACAGATGTCCATCGACTATAGTTGAACACTGACTACAGTTGAACTGTTACTATATTGTGAAAAAGTAAGCGCAAAAAGTGTCTTGACCGATGCAAATTGTCGTTCAAAAAGGAATCGTTGAGCGAAATGTCTTTTGTTAGATGTTCGCTGGCTATCGGAGATTCTGGCCCGATCTCCGACTTGGATTTAAAATTGGTTTGGCTTTCATTTTTCTTCCGTCTAAACAAGAAATGAATGTTCACGAATCTTGTGAGATAAAACAAAAAACTAGTCCTGACTCATGGTAATCGTTGTTCAAAATTGAATCATCGACTGATAAGGCATCGTTCGAAATCTTTAACAAATTTTCACTGACAATGGGCGAATCTAGTACGACAATCACGTCGGACTCGTATTTAAATTTGGCAGGGCTTTGATTGTTCTTAGGGCTAAAGATGAAACAAAAAATGGTCTCGGAACATTTGAAAATGAACAAAAAAAAACGTCCTAACCGATGATAAATATCGTTCCAAACGGAATTATTGGCGGACTCGTTTGATTTTCTTCGAAAACTTTCCGTAACTACCGGCGAATCTGGAACGACACCATACGACATGTATTCCAATTTCGTCGGACTTTGTTTCTTTATCAGGCTGAAGATTAAACGTAAACGTACTCTATTCGTTTAAAATAAAACAAAAAACCTGTCCTAACTAGCGCCTGTCGTTCAAAAATGAATCACTGAGAGAATTATCTTTATTTAAATTCCTTTGAAAATTCCCATAGACAACTGGCGATTTGTTCACGTTATTAACCGGTGAAAGATCGATGTCTAAGTTTCGTCTAATGACACGTTTCGAAAAAACCGGAGACATGGTTAAATCAGCTGCAACAATTTGCTTTTTTGGGAGGTTACCGAGCAAAAATGACAAACCAAACGAAAAAAATCAAAAATTCATACGAATTGGACTGTCTGCTTTATTTTTAGGAGTTAAAACCAATATTTCATCGACGGAATCCGAGATCGGTAGTTCGACTGGCTTTGGTTTGAACATTTTCAACTGGACGAATTTCTTCTTTTTTTTCGTCGGAGGTTTTTTAATCATAAAACCGTCCAAAATGGTTTGCGTTTTCGGTTTTTTCCTCGTCCATCCTCCGTTTTTGCGCGAACCGTCCATCGTAAAACAAAATTTCGGTCGTCGAAACGTTCGAAATCGGTAAATTTTAGAACTGAACGAAAAATTCGTATTTCCCCCATAATCGATTTTAGAATAGTATAAGTTGTGTCGAACTTGATTATCTACTGTAATATAGCGCAATTTTTGAAAAATAAGGTTTCTTCTCATTATTCCCATTGTTTATTATTGCTAAAAGTTTGAATTTTATAATTTTTAGCTTTAAAATGTCTTTTGCATATAGGTGACAAAAAGTTTGATTTATAATTATAGCAAGTGACGTTTTTTATTTGTAAATTAAAAATTAAATCCCGCCGTCGAAAAAATTTAGAACGTTTTTCGTGATGGAACCTCAAATCGGGCGGTGTCTAGTCGATTTTGCTATAGGTATAGGTGTGGATTCTTAAAATCTAGTTTTGGCGAGAAATTTGCTTTAGCAAGTCAGTTTATTTGTTTGAAAATTAAAAAAGACTGCAAAAATGGTAAATATTATTAATTTTATTAGATTTACGTTATTTTTATTTGTTTTGTTTCGTATGATGACTTTAAAGTTAGCGATTAGGGCGGACATAAAAAAAATTGTTGATAAAACGCTATCTGATGCGACTTTTTCTTTTAAATTCCTTTTTTGTTTAGTTTTTCGTGTTTTGACGACACGTTTTTTGCTTTTAGAAACGTTTTTCGGTGTTCGCGGCGTATCTTCGCAAACCAGAACGAAAAAAGGCAGAATTTTGTAATTTTTCCCGTTTTATTTCAAACTATTTTAATTTCAAATGATGACTTTTATGTTAAAATTCGTCAGAGCATAAAAAATCTTTGACTGACAAAAAACTTCCTGACTTGTTAAACGTTTTGGCTTGTAATTTTGCTTGTTATCACGGAAAATTTATATTTCTTTTTCGTTTTTTTCAGAAAATGCCCGTTTTTCGTCGTCCGCCGCGAAAAAATGCTTTATTTCCGGACTCGTAAGCGATTTTGTCCATATTAGCTAACTTTTCTTTGTTTTTAATGATGACTTTCAAATTAGCGATTAGGGCGGACATAAAAAACATTGATGAGAAAAAGCTATCTGACTTTGATTTCTTTTTTAGTTCCTTAATTGTTTCCAAAGTTAACATTTAATTGTGACTTTATATTTTTAGAGTTTAACGAAAAATTTGTTTTTCGAGCGTGAATCTGGGTTAAAAATGAAAACACGATGCAGTTGAAACGATTTTAAAGTAAGAAAAAATTCAACTTCCGTTTATTTCAAAACAAATTTCATGTATGATGATTAATTTTGTTAGCGACTAGGGCGGACATAAAGAATTTTGATGATAATTCGCTATCTGAATTTAAAATTCAACTTTTGTCTTCTTGCTGTGTTTAACAATAATTTTTGCAAGATCATGGTTGTTTCAGGTGCCTGTAATGTTGTAAAATCGGCGAAATTGTTTTGAACAGAAATCTGCAAAAATAGAAACTAGAAAGTCTGGACTGATTTGTAAGTAAAATTGTTGTGTCTCTTATTTTAAAACAAATTATTATGATGATTAAATATGTTAGCGACTAGGGCGGACATAAAGAGTTTTGATGATAATTCGCTATCTGATTTCGCAATCGATTGTCATTATTTAATATTTTTATTCGACAAATAATTCTCGCTTTTTTATGTTTTCAGAAAGTGCCCCGGTAGAAAGCAAAATATATGCAAAAATTTGATAACGAATTCAAATATGTTCGTAGCCATCGATAATATGTGATTATTTGATGAAAATATATTAATAAAATTTTGAATTTATTCCTATTTTATTTTTAATGACGATAAATTAAAAGAAAACAGAAATCTTTCGATGTTTTCAATTTAGACACACCTTTAGCATTTTACTGACACGAAATTTGTTCTGTTAATCGATTTAAGAGGCTGAAAATGAGTTCGACGACTCACACCCCGAAGGATGCTAAAGTTATGACTTCAATATTGAAGGATTGCGGGGTTACCGAATACGAACCTAGAGTCATAAATCAAATGCTCGAATTTGCATATCGATACGTTTCCGATTTATTGGAAGATTCGAAAGTTTACTCGGATTATGCGAATAAAAAACAGATTGACGTCGACGACGTTAAACTAGCCATCCAAATGAAGGTATTATAATTTTTCAATTACTAGTTGTCCAGTGACTATAATTGCCCATTGCTATCATTCAATGACTACAGTTGTCCAATGACTGTAGCAGTCCAATGATTATAGTTGTCCATTGACTATAGTTTCCAATTACCATAGTTGTTCAGTGATTATAGTTGTCCATTGAATATATTTCTCCGACGGCTACAGTTGTCCAATGACTATAGTTATACAGCGATTATAGTTATTCCACGACTATAGTCGTCCAGTGAATATTGTTGTCCCTTGAATATACTAGTCCAGCGACTATAGTTGTCCATAGACTAAGTTGATCAAAGGCTATGTGTGTCCAATGACTACAGTATCCAGAACTATAGTTGCCCAGCGACTATAGTAATTCAGTGACTATATTTGTCCAATGACTATAGTTATCCAATAACTTTTGCTGTCACTATAGTTGCATATTGACTATTGTTGCAAAATGGCAGTAGTTGTCCAGTGACTGTTGTTGGACAATGACTATAGCTGTTCAATGGCCTATGGTTTTTCAGTTTTCTTTTCTTTAAGTTTTCTTATCAGATTAACGGTTTGAGCTAGCAGATTTTTTGTCTTTTAGGTCGACAATACGTTCACTAGTCCACCGACAAAGGAACTATTGTTGGACATTGCCAAAGAGAAAAACTCTCAACCGTTACCCGCCCTGAAACAACAGTCCGGCCTTCGCCTTCCGCCCGACCGTTACTGTTTAACTCAGCCGAACTATCGTTTGAAAGCCGGCGTCCATCATACTCTGGTCAATTCCGGGGATACTAAGTAACTACGCTACACTTTGGTTTTTTTCATGGATGACGTCACTGACTAATTTTGTTTTTCAGACCGACTACAGCTCGTTTTCCGACGACGACAGTTGCTAAAAAGGAACCTCAACATCCCCCGACCACAACTCCGACGGCTCCGCAAAAAACTCAACCGCTTTTGCATCCCGTCCAGTCAGCGCCCAGTTTGATTCAACCGAGTCAAATTACTCGTCCGACGGCACCGGTTTCCAGTCAAAATTTCGTTCTATCCGCCGAGCCGTCGGTTTCGGCGACTCCCCCCAACTCTCAAACTGTCGCCGCTACGGCGCCGATTTCCTCCACAACCGCTGCAGTTCCGAGCAAATCTCTTTTTCGATTGGTCAGCGGCGCGTCGGAATCGGCCGCCGGCGCCGCGAGCGCTTCGACGTCGGTCAAGAGGAAAATCGAACCGTCGGATGACGAGGCGTCGAGAGAAGCGAAACGAAAATTCGAACCGATGGACGAAGATTACGACAATCCATAACAGATTTTAGCTCGATTTTGTGTTTATTTTTGTTTTTAATAAAAATTTTCAATGTGATCCGAGATAGTTGACGAGTCAATTGAAAAAGTGCTCGAAAACTCACTAGCCAGCGCAACTAATTGCAAAAACAGCAAGGAAATTAGCTAAAGTCGACAATAAATGTGTACTGGATAATCGTAAAACGAGCAAATAATTGATTTTCCTCAGATTCGACGTCTCGTTGCTATGGGACTTGGGCGCGCGATCCAAATCCTCAACGAACGAAACGTAAACATGCACAGGTGACTCATGGATGTACTTGAGGTAAAAATATAGTAGTTGCAATGCCGCCCTTGAATTGGGAGCGCTTGCAAGCGTTGGATCCAGAGAAATTAGATGAAAATGAAGCCGAAGATTGGTATCACAATTTATTGGAGGTAAAAACAGCACTTTTCCGACGTATGAGCGCACGTTTTTCAAACAAAAAATCGGTCGTACTTTGCTAATTTTCAGGTAAAAATCGACAAAGAGACCGATGTCGAGCGACTTCAAGCCATTTTCAGGGTTACAAGGGCGATTATGGAAGTAAGTCGTTTTTACTCGCCATTTCGTGAACTGTTGCGCTACAAAACGAGCAAAAATCCAAATCTTTAGCTCAAGGCTTCCGAGGCTCAAGTCGCCGTCGAGGAAGTCGAACAGCTCGCGTCGGATAAAGCGAAAATCGGTGCCGATCGCGAACAGGAATTGACGAAAGAAATCGAAGATTTGAAACTACAATTGAGCACTTTGAGAGTAAATCCGAGACGATTTCCTCGCTGGCTAGCCGCTGTAACGATGTACTTTTCAGCGCCAAAGCGGCGAAACGAATGTCAGCAAGGAGGCGCAGCCGCTCAAGGACGAAATTCGATTTCTCACCGAAGAAAATCAACGACTTGAACGAGATTTCGCCGAACTTCGCCGAGATATCGCTCACGAAAAAGAAGTTGCGGGAAGAGTGAGTGAAAACCACGATTTTGTTTATGCGATTAACTTCCGAGCAAATCGGTGAAACTTGTTATTGCAGTACGCGTCTCGAGTTGAAAATTACGAAAAAGAAGTCAGGGATCTTCGAAAGGAAAGAGATCAGCTAATTGAGGATGTTCGAGAATGTCAACGACAGTTGGAATCTCAGCGGGAAACACTGTCGAATCGACGGACCGAGGGAGAAGATTTGCAGAAAAAAATGAGAAATCGTAACCAGGACATGATTCAACTGGTGGACGAAGTTAATGTATGAAAATTGCTCGATAATGAGCAAGCCGTAGCTGAAATTTTGCCTGTTTTTGTGTTTTTAGAACTTGACTGAAGCCAATGACGCGTTGCAAAAACAAAAATTGGAACTCGAATCAAGCTTAGAAGAATATGTTAGACAAATGGAAAAAACAACCGACCAATACGCCAGAATGAAAGTAATCGAAATTGGCGCTTTTTATCTTTTAGATGCGCAGGTGGTTAACTGTTCATGACAATCGTTTTTACTGCTATAAGCAGCCTAAATTTGAATTGTTGTTTGTTATCTTCGAACGGCTTTATCTCTCGAATTAACGGACCGATTTAGAATCTGTTTTCGCTTTTAAATTTGTATTAAAATTCAGTTTCAAATTTTAATCAGGAAGCGTTGAAAGAAACAGATGTGGCGGTCGATGTACTTCAGTCTGAGAACGCGGAATTGCAACGAAAGGTTAATGGCCGGTTTTTTTTGTTGTTGTATTTCTATTTATCTTTTTGGCGTGCTCTATAGTTGGCCGAACTTGGTGTCAGGGGTCCGAAGCAACCGACATTGGAAGATGAACTATTGGCTGCCGTTGACAAAAAAATAGATGAATGGAAGGTAAACTAAAAAAATTGCACAAATACAGGTCCTAGGCAGCATGAAATTTGTTTTCCAGGTGCTCTTCCAAGAAAAAGATAGAGAGTTGACAAATGCCAAAAAACAAATAGAAGAACTTCACCACGAAATAACTCAATATCAAATGGATTCAGATAGGACTAACATCGTGGCAATGACAAAGGTTGTGAAACGTTTGAGTTTCATTGTTGGTCAGTGCCTAAATTTGGTTTTTTCAACAGGCTATTGAGCAACGAGACCAAACTATAAACGCGCTTAAAAGTGACTTGCAGCAGCATACTGCAGAAATGGAAAGAAGCACTTTGGTGATGGATGAGTTGCGATCCCAGCTTAATATGGGTCTGAAACAATCGTCACTGGTCATTTTCATGAAACACGTTTTTTTCTACTGTTTCAGGTGGAAATGTAACTGAAACTCAAAAACAAAGAATGCAAGAATTGCAAAAAAACTTGAAAAACAAAGAAAGTCAAGCGTCCGAATCACTCAAACGAGCAAAAGAAGCCGAACAGCATGCGCTGGACAGGGATAAACAATTGGCGGACCTTTTAAATAGGATGAGACAATACGAATCGGTACAATTTGAGTTTCATTGAAAATTTGTAACTGGACTATAGTTCTTGCTGATTTTCATTTACAGAAGGAATTCGGATTAGCAGAAGCAGTCGATGAGATGAGGGAATACAAAATCCAGTTGGATATGAGAGACAAGTACTTTTTTGTTTCAAAGAGCACCATAATATGAACTTTAGTCGCTGATCAACTATAGTTATCGATCAGCTATAGCTACTGATCAACTGTATTCATTGAACAGTTATAGTTAATGGTCAACATAGTCACTGATCAACAATTATTACTGATAAACTATAGCATTGTTCAACTATAGTCACTGATCAACAATTATTACTGATAAACTATAGCATTGTTCAACTATAGTCACTGATCAACTGCAGTCTCTGTTCATCTGTCTGATCAACTAGTCGCTCGTCAGCTTTAGTCAATGACCAACTATAGTCAATGGTCAGTACTGTTCGGTATAATCATTGATCAACTATAGTCAGTAATCAACTATAGTCACTGAATAACTGTAATCAGCGCACAACTACAGTCACTGTAACAACTATTTGGTTTACTTTTAGGCAGAACGAGGAACTTGTTCAACACTGTAGCAAGCTGGAAATCCATGTCAACGAACTTTTGGATGAAAACGAGGAGTTAAGAGAAAGATTAGGCTTGGACAAATCTAAGCCGCTATCCGTGACTTTCAAGCACGCAAAAAGGGTTCAAAGAGAAACGGAACGAGCATTAAATGTGATCTTACAAAAGGAGGTATGGACAACGAAATGAAACTATAGTTGAAAACTGTACTGTAGTTGTCGTTTTTGGTTTCTACAGATCGAAAGATTGGAAGACGAGAGAATCGAATTGAAATTACAAATGAGGAAATTAGCTCAAAGACTCGGCGAAAGGTATGTTTACTTGTTTCAGCACTTTTAAAACAAATAATTTGTTATCATTTGTTCTTATAGGGCAGTGGCTTTGGGCTTGTCAGCTGATGACTTGATGGTCATTGAACAGTTTGCCGAAGATCTGAAGGGTCGTGGCAAGCGGAGGAAGTCTACCGACAGACGGCCGAGCAGTCCTCCTCAAGTACAGTATGCCATAGAAGACTGCTGACCACTGGTTAAATTAATTTATTTGCTGCTTTGCACAGAAACCAGACCCGAAAAGTCAAAGTGTACTGGAAGAAGTGACTAAAGAAAATAAAAGCCTGCGAACGAAAATTGCCCAACTTGAAACGGAAAACGTCCGAATGTTGCAAGGAATCAAAGAGATCCGAGGCCAACTGCAAGATGGCACAGTTGGCTCGGGCAGTGGGACCATAGTCACGCCGACTTTGGATAAATTAGTTTCTGTAATGAGAATTTTCTCGGAAACGTGCTGAAAAAAACAAATAAACTTCACTGGTCAGTAACTTTTACAGGCTTTGGAAGCGAGGGAACTCACCGGCAATATAGACAAAGTTATGCAGATGAAATCGGATTTGGACACGCTCACTGGTCGTCACGACGAGTTGCGCGTTTTATTCACTCAAAGCCGAGTAGATTTGACGAAGGTTCAGATAAGTTTTCACGACGAACAGCAAAAGGTTAACTTTTTATCTAGTGAAACTTTTAGCTCGTTTTCACCAAAATTTGCTGTTTTTGTAGAACGCAAAGCTTACTGATCAAGTGAAAAACTTGACTGAAGCCGCGAAGACTATTCATAGGTATCAATCGTATTCATTGCCCGAGGGCGTTCAGCCAACTAGCGCCATGGTCATAATGAACCTCAACGAGCATTTAATACAAATCATGCAGGTAAGTGAAGTATTATACCTCAATTTTTGACAGCCAGTGCACGTTTGTTGTTTTTCGACTCACGTTTCTTTCATTTTTAGGAATTATCACTGAAAAACGAGCAGATGACCAAACTGGAGGACGCCGCTGAAATTTACCGAAGAAAAATCTCAGTGATGAAACATCAACAAAGTCTACTGTATAAACAGTACTTGGACGAAAAGAAATCGTGGACGACTGAAAAACAAAAAACCGATAAGAAATACGCCGATATGGAGGAGTTTTATCAAACGAGTCAGATACAGATAAATCAGTTTCAGGCAAATAACGCGCGCTGGCTAGTGACTTTACGAGCTGATTTTTGTTTCATTTGTTTTAGCGACTTATGGATACGCTGAATCAAGACGAAAATGAAATCAAAAGAAGATTGGGCGAAATGACGAGAAAGTTTACTGTCATGACGATCAACGAGAAAATCATGATTCGCAAGTATAATTTGGCGGTGGAAAGTGAATCCGAGTTGAGGAAGGTATAAAGAAGCGACTTTTTGCTCGTTAAACGTTTGGCCAGTGCACGTTTTTTGTTTTAGGATAAAGAATCCATGTCCAGAGAAGTGCTCAACATGGAAACAACGATAACCGAGAAAATCAGCTACCTTGAGCGTCATAAAGTATACTGTACATTCAATTGATGTGCAGGATATAATTTTTCTCACATCATAGGAGATAACAACTTATCAAATGGTATCGTTACAAAAAGCTGTTGAAAATTCTGTGACTCAAAGCGACTACGAAGCACTTTCCAAGCAAAACGCTGAGATGGCTGAAAAGTATCGACAGTTAATGGACGCTCAAAATAAACTTTTGGCTGAGCAACAAAATAACGCTCAACATGAAGTAAAAAAAGCAAAAAATCGCGCTGGCTGTCGTCAAAACGTTGCTTGTTACAGATGGAAAGACAAAAGCTGGTTAAGGAAAACGAATCTTACAAGCGTCAGTTGCAAACGGAAAAAGCGAAATCTAACAAGTTGGAAATATTGATCGAAGCTGGAAGATTATCTGGTAATGGTGTTTGTAAACTTTGCAACTGAATTAGACTTGTTGCAACTTGATGCAAATCAAATTTGAGTCAACTTCGATTGATTTGCTCAGCGCATCATGCTGCATTGCAACTTGATGTAAGATTGATTCTTGAAGTAGAAAGCTGTAACTTTTTTGTTTCATGTTGCAGCGTGCTGCAACTTTGCTATTTCTTGATGCATAATGCTGTAATTTTGTGTTTCTTGATGCTGCATCCTGCAACTTTGTTGCGTTTTGGTGCAACACGTTGCAACTTTGTTGTTTCTTAATGCAGCAGCTGCAATATTGGTATTCTTGATGCAGCTTGCTACAACTTGATGTTCCTTGATGCAGTATGTGCAACTTTTTGGTTTCTTAATGTTGCTTGCTGCAACTTTGTTCTTTCGTGAGACTCATGCTGCAAGTTTGTTGTTGCCTGATGCATCGTGCTGCAACTTAGCTGTTTCTTGATGAAACACGCTGCAAGTTGATACAATTTGAAGCAGGATTTGCTGCAACTTGATTCAGATTTTCTGCATATAATGATGCATATTGACAGCCAATTTGTTTATTTCAGGCGTTGCATCTCCTGCAAATTGGAATTTGATTTCGAGCGACAACGACAGCGGATTGGGTTCGATTTCCGAACTGCATTCGGTGTCGCAGCGACTCGCCATGTTGGAAATGAAGGAATTGAACGAACGACAAAAGGCCGAACACGTGCAGCAAATGTTGGAACAACAAAAAGAGCAACTTCGCTTGTTGGAACATAGAAACGCTGAATTGGAGGAAAAGTTTGATAAAGTAGATTTTTAAATGATTTTTCAAAGATTGATTTGTGTTTTGACTCGATTTCGTCGTTTAGCTGACAGTTATTAATGCTGAAGTAACGAAAATCGAGCAAAATTTGAGAGATGAACTTGCAAGTAAATCAGATGCAATCGTCTTTTGTGAAAAATCAATGATTCTTGATTTATTGAAATTTGAGGCTGTGTGCCGAAATCTGTTCACGAAGCTGAAAAATTGAAACTCGCTCAATTCGAAAAACGCTCGGTTGATCAAAAGTTTGAACTCGATAGATTAAAAGTAACACCGATTTTTTCCTTTAAACCGCTGGATGTATGTTGAAAGCCGTTTCTTATCAGGAAGTGGCTGACGTTGCCAAAAGTCAGTACGATTACTTGCAGAAGAATCTTGCCTTGCATAATGTCGAATTAGATCAACTTCGAGAGTTCGTACGCGATGTGCAATCAGAATCGGACCAAAAAGCTATAATTGGTGCGAAATTTCAGCCTTATTTTTCTAATTTCCTAACCAATATGCGTTTTCAGGAAAGCTTCACAGACAAATCGTTCGATTAAAATTGAACGAAACGAGCGCTGAATTCGATTTGAAATCGTGCAAAGATAAGAACTCAAAATTGGAACTGTCGCTTCGTCGAAGTCGACAGCAAAGCGACGAAAATCGCCGATCTTTGGATCATTTTCGAATTGAATTCGTTCATCGTGTGCAGCAATTGAGGAAAACAATCAATGTACGAATTGCAAAGATGCACTTTGATGCAACTTGTTTTTGCAGATTGAGCAAATCGATTTGCAGTTTGATGCAACCTGAATTGCACCTTGATTCAATCTGAATTGCAGCTTTATGCAACGTGAATTGCAACTCGATTTGTAGCTTGATTCAACCTAAATTGCAAATCGATTTGCAGCTTGATGCAATCTAAATTGCAGCTTGGTACAACCTGAATTGCAACTCGATTTGCAGTTCTTTTTCACGTGAATTGTAGCTTGAGACAATCTCAATTGCAGCTTGGTGCAGTTGGCAACGAAACTTGTTGCTGCTGTTGCAGCGTGATACCACTCGATTTTCAACTTCATGCAAGGTTGATGCAGCTTGATTTCGCGATTTTCCGTTTTCCTTTAGGAACTGCGACGAAGATATACTGGGGCCATTCCGCTTGATGAACAAGTCAAATTCAATGCTTTGCTGACGAATTTGAAAAACGATCGAGAAAAACTAAAAATCGAACTGATTGAAGTGCTTTTTCCAAATTTGCCCGTAGACCGTTCATACGTTAAGACTTTTTTTCTATCAGGCTGTCAACAAAGAAACTGAAGCCAATGGCAGGCTGAGCGAATTAGAACTTCGTCAAAGCGGTTTGGAGGAACTGATTTCGACGATAAAAGACAACAAAGGCGCTCAGAAAATCGTCGAATGGCACAAAAAAATGGAACAATGCCAATTGAGCGAAATGAAAGCCAAACGGCAATTGACTCGCCTCGAACATCAGGTAAAGAACAAAAAGCTGTCGACTGCAATCGGATTTCCAGCTGTCATCGATAACTAACTTAATTTCATTTGTTGACATATTTCATTGATTTACCTAGATCGCAATGCAAATCAACGTGATCGCCACGTTGGAAACAACGGTGACGAGCCTAGAAGAGGAAAACATTCAAATAACGAAGGTTTGCAGCGAAAAATTGCGCGAAATTTTTTTTTTTTATTGCCTTTCTTGCACTTTTCGCGTTCAGAAGTGGCAGGAAGGCGAAATCGTGTGGGAACAAAGAGAAAACGAATTGGAAAAGAAAATTCGAATGTTCGAAACCGAAGAACGCTACGCCAACGAACAGTTGGAAGAAGTACGCAAATTCGAAAGAGGTCATCTTGACTTACTGCAGCTTACTGTAACTCATTTTTAGGCTGACCCGGAAGTCGCGGATTTATTGGACGGATCGTTGACTTTGGTCGAACAAGTCGACAGGACGATGATTTCGTTGAAGAAACGAATTCATTCCGAGAAACTCATGAGACGACAATTGGATCATTTCAACAAGGTCCGCACACTGAAAGGCAATTTTAAAACAAAAAATGAGTATGGATATTGATAGGATGTGGAACAATTGACGTCCGAAAAGAAAAAATTGGAAGCCGATCTGTTTCGAAAGGATAGGCTGATTTTGGATTTACGAAAGCTAATCCCGGACAATATCGCGCGGCATTTCGAGTCGACGATCGATCAAGGATTACCGCTGATCATCGAGGATAAATTCGAGAAATTCGACTTGCAACAAGCCGCGAGAGTTCTGTTGGAAACGTCCGAGCAAACTTTTAAGGTACGGCCAGTGAAGAAAATCTTGCTCTTTTCCGCATGTTTCAATTTTCGACTTTTTTTTCGTCTGGACAGGCGAGATTAGAGCAAAAAGAAGAAGCGTTGGATAAATATCGACAGCTTCTGCAAAGCGTGCAAACCGAATTGACCGAGACGAGAAAATCGCACCAAGACGAAATATCGAAATTGCTGCAAGAGCTGTCCCAGCTGGAATCCGAAAGAACAGCCAAATGGAGGGAGGACGCCAACAGGATGATGCTCAACTTGGAAGATCATTCGGACATCGAGAAACATGTGAGGCTTGAAATAATAACTGAAAAACAAAAAATGTGTCCTGACTTGCTGGAAACCTTTTTCAGTTGCTGAGAATAGCCGAATTGGAGGATGTGACGTTCGAGCAGGAAACCAGAATAGCAGGATTAGTTGAAAAGCTAAACGAAGCTAATTTCGAACGAGATCGCTTACAGCTCGAATTGGAAACAATAAAAAGGCATACAAGGTATTGTTTTATTTTTTGCACGTTTCGAAGCAAATGAAACAAAATTCTCGTCTCAAAAATTTTCAAGCGCTGTGGTTATCACCACACCAGTGCCTCCTTCGTCGAGGGAGGGCAGCAGGGCCGGCAGTCTAAGACGACCAGAGTCTGCTGCCACAGCACGCAGCAAACATTCGGTGAGAACTGTGGAACAGCACGAGGAGACTACGATCATCATCGAAGAAGTGCCCGAGCCAACCGACCACATCATTCCGCCTTCAACGGCGCCCGATCATTCGGAAACTACTGAAGTTATCAAAGTAGTGGAGAAATATTGTTTTTTGCAAGTGGTTTCGTGCTGTTTTCGTGTTTCATGCGTCTTTCGTGCAGTAGACAGTAAAGTTTTCTGCTTTCTTTTTGTTTTTATGAGTCAATGTGCGTTTCAACAGAAAACCGGCGGATTTACTAATCATGAATGAAACTTTTTATAGGAAGTCCATGAAAAAATAAAATCCAGACGATCGAGCGTGGCGTCCGTTGAAGATTCGCAAATCATCGACATATCCGAATCGACGGTGATGAGAACAACGACGAGATCCATCGTCCACCCACATCCGCCTTCTGCCAACGTTCAATCTGAATCCGAAGGGTTCTTAAAAATGAAAGTGGAAAATCAGCGGTTGAGGTCGAAAGGGAAAGAAAAGGATAAAGAAATCCAAGTAAACCAGTTCTATAGGTGTCCAGTAGCTAAATTGTCCCACTGGCTATAGTTGAGCTGTGACCATAGTTATCCAGTGACTTTAGTGTCCAGTGAATAAAGTTTACGTGACTATAATTGTTCAGTGACTACAGTTGTTCACATTGTCCAATGACTGTAGCAGTCCTGTGATATATTTGTCCAGTGACTATTGTTGAGCAGTAACTACTTTGTCCAGTGACTTGTTATCCTGTGTCTGTAGGTGTCCAGTGACTATAGTTGTCCAGAGACTACATTGTTCGATGACTATAGCTATCCAGTGATATATTTGTCCAGTGACTCTAGTTGCGCAGTGACTAAGTTTCCAGTGACTATAGTTGTTCAGTGACTATAGTTGTCCAGTGACTAACTACATTGTCCAACGACTACAGCTGTCCAGCTATATATTTGTCGAGTGACTTTAGTTGTCCAGTGCTATAGTCGTCCACGGACTATAGTAGTTCAGTAACTATAGTTGATCAGTCCATCTACGACTGTGGCCACTATTTGCAGCAATTGAAGCAAGCCCTCGGTACATTGAGGGCTGATATGCAAAACGCGGCTGGCCAGCTTCGACCTTCGAGACCGGAATCGGATTCGGGCATGAAAGAAATTGAACTGAAGGAACTGAAAGTTGGACCGATTTCGAATTTGAAATGGTCCACTACAGTACACCATCTTATGTCTTTCAGATGAAGCTAGAAGATGTGGAAGAAAGATTTCGAAAACAACGTAACGATATAAGAAAGAGTAAAACCAAAGAAGAAGATTTAATTAATGAAATCCAAGAGTTGAAAGGCGAGCTAGGTAAATTGATTTCAAAACAAAATTCGTGTCGTCTATCGCTGTAATATCATTCGAATCTATCTTCAGATCGAAAGGATGGAACAATATCCAGATTGAAATCGGATAAGGACAAGCTTGAAAAAGAAGTGACGAATCTCGAAACGAGATTATCACACCTTCGTGATTCGGTTAAACTGGTGAGTAAAATCGTTGATATTACTGTAGACTACAGTATACCACAGTTTGTTTTTTTGAAGAAATTAGAAGACGCTGAAATTAAAGAGCTAAGAAGAAAAGTTGCCATATTAGAGCACAGGCTTCAAACAGATCAGAAGACTCCAGCTGAAAAACCAGACTCGACAATTGACAAAGTATGTCTACAGTTGTTCAGTGACTACAGTTGTTCAGTGACTACAGTTGTCCGTAGTTGTCCGTAGTTGTCCAGTGACTTAGGCTTTCACGTGACTATAGTTTTCCAGTATCTGTAGTTGTACAGTAGCTACAGTTATCCAGTTGCCCGTATCTATAGTTGCCGAGTCACTGTGGTCTCTTGTGTAAGGGAACTAAATGTTCAGTGTTTGCCAATGGTGCATCGTTGGTATGGCATTGGAAGACCACTGGCCGGCACACAAATTTTGTTTTTAGCGAGACGAAACCCGTCTGCGATGGGAAGAACGTAAAACTTTCGAACGACGCGTCGAAAAACTGAAACAGACGGTGTCGGAAAAAACGAAAATCATCGAAGAACAGGAGAAGCTCATCGTACGACACCGCGAACGGATCAGCAGGCTCGAGCAGCAGGAAGCGTTGACCGAAACCGGATCCAGATTCGGCGGATTCAGCGGACGGCAGGTTGTTCCTGCCGCTAGCCAAATCATAGCTGTAGACAGCATAGCTTCGCAGATGTGGGACTTGGAAAGGCGCGAAATGCATCAGCAAGTGAGCTCTCATAGCAAGCAAATTTTCGATAGTTGCAAATTTCGACACGTTTCGTGCCCAGATTATCCAGCAACGAGCACTTTTGGATAAGTTCAAAAACATGGACGATAGTTACAGTCATTTGAAGTCGAGGAACGAATTTCTCGAAGAAAAATGTTCAGCGCTTGAACGACGATTGGCTCAGACTAGTCAACCGTCGTCGTCGTTGCAAATCGTCACGGAAATCGACGAAGTGACTACAACCGTTTTTGGACCGAATGTGAGCTAAAAAAACAAATATTGTACTTTATATTTTCTGTTCACGACCGTTTTTGCTGATCAGGCCGACTTGAATGGCAAAGACAAACAGGAATTGGAGAGTATCATCGAAATGCTTCGACGTTTATTGGAACAAGCTTACAAGGACCGAGAAAATTTGCGAAACGATTCGGCGATGGCCAAGAAAGAATTTCAAGACGAAAAGGAAATCGGCGACCGATTGCGCAATCGCGTCAGAGAACTTCAGCACGAAGTTCAATCGTTGCATGAAGAAGTCGAAGAGTTCAAGGAGGAAATGTCGCAAGCCGATAAAGCAAGAAACACGCGCTGTGTAGTCGACTTACGGGCAAAAACTTGCAACTTACGTTTTAGGGCTACAAAAACGAGCTAGTGAATCGCTTACATGATAAAGTCGAACAGTTGGATATAGAAAATGCAAATCTTCTGAGACAAATAGAAGAGCTGAAATTGAATTCCTCACGATTGACGGATCAAGATCTGCAAAAGCTCGTTCGTGAAAACAGAGAATTAAAAGTAGATAGTGACTCGAAAATGCTCGGAAGATCCGGCACGTTTTTTGTTTTTTGCAGGAGAAATTGGCTCGTTCGGCGCCGAGGGTCGCCTGGTCCGAGGAACTCACAGGAGAAACAAAAAATCAAACGGTCGGTCGACTCGTTCGCGACAATAAGCAAATGCGTGAAGATTTGAGGAAAGCCGAAAACGAATTTTCCATTTTGAAACGCGATGTTGAGAAATTGAAATTGGAGAAGAAACAAGTGGAAGAAAGTTTGAGAAGTGCTCAAATGATCATCGAACAAAGGCGCCGCTGGCAACCCGGTACCATTCTCGGGTCTGGATCCGTTTTAGGTCGGGTTGAACATCATCTCGAACTCGATATCGACACGGAAACAACGCTGAAACGACGAGTAATGCGAATAGACAGTGAACTAATTTTGTTTTGGAAATGAAACAAAAATGTGGCGAGTTTCAGTTGACTCGAATACACGAATTGGAAGATCTTCTAAAAATAGAAATCGAGAAAAATCAAACGTTGATTCACGAGAATAATCGACTGACGAGCAAGGTTCGTGAAAAAATATGTTTATAAGTTTGTTTATCAGCTCATGAATCGGGCAAATTTTCAGATCAAAGCGTTCGAATGGACACCGCCTAGAGAGCACAGCACGGACGACTTACTGAGGCAAATCAGAAATCTGAAGTTAGTTTTTCTCTCTGGATCCAGATTGGTTAAATTGGAAGATTCATGTTGATTGATCACTGCCCATTGTACCTGATCCTTATCGTCGATCTAATTGATGATTCATCTTTTGTAGTTGACGGTTCACCATAGTCCATAGTTGACGATTCAGCACTGTCTACAATTGATGATTCATCGATGTCTCAATTGATGATAGATTTCTATCTAACTAAATTTGAAGGCTGATAACTGTCTACAATTGCTTACTAAGAGCAACTGCCTTTAATGTTGGACTGAGCGTCCAATGACATGGTCTCAGGTTTTAAATAAATTTGGCATACCAGTAGAAGATGACATATTCATATGCAAAATATTTAACCCAAAGTCATCCATCTTTGCAAGGACAGTGGAAGGACGGGATAGTTTGTTCGAACATGTGTATTGCCAAGAAAGATGTGCCCTGCAACCTCCAGTTTATAAATGTAGACTCTGTATATCAGAAATACCTGACCTGACCTGACACTGGAAGGACGTGAAAGTTTGTTTTAACGAGTGCATTTACCCAATACGATATACCACTGGAAACTCCAGTTGTAATGGTAGATTCTGTATATCAGAATGCTACCAGGACCTGACAGTGGAAGAACGTGAAAGTTTGTTTTACAAGTACATTTACCATATAAGATATACCCGTAACCTTCAGTTAATAACAGTAGATTCTGGTCGATCTTGACCCAGTCCCTTGGAATGGTCCCTGGTGCGGGTTGCAATCGAGGCAACGCACGTGGATATTTCTACAATTGATGATTCACTACTGATTCAATCGATGATTCTTCAATGTCTCAGTTGATGATTCAGCACTGTTAATGCATGACTCAACTCCTTTCTACATTGATGAGTCATCTCTGTCTCAATTGATGATTCATCACTTACAACACTAGATGATTAATCACTCACTAAATTTATGATCATCACTATCTTCAAGATGTGATGATTCATCAATGATTTGGTGTGGTTGATCCGCCTATAGTTAATCATCATCAATTTGCAAAGTTGTTGAGTAACTGTCAATCTTTTCTTCAGAGTGGAGTTGGTCCGTTTGGAAACCGAGCATGTCAGCTTAAAAGACGAATTGGACATGTTTAGTAAACGAATCGAACCAGTTTTCGACGGGAAAACTGATTTTGTAAGCAAATTTACGGTTCAATCGGAAAAAAACAACAACAGATATTATGTCTTCCTCTGCAGGATTTGATCGCTTTCAAAGAACGCATGAAAATCTACGACAGAGTTCTTCACGAGAACATCGATTTGAAGCTGGAAAACAACGGATTGAAGGCGAAAATGAGTTTCGACAGTAATCGATAACGCCGTTGTCCAGTCATGAAATTTGTTTTAAAATACTCGTTTCCTTACGACACTGCCCGAGACTGAAAATTTGTGTGCGTACGTTGTTATTAAACTTTTCGGTCGTTTTCAATCGGCGTCAAGGTTTTTACTTTAAAACGTGATCGACGACGAATAAAAACCGATAAAAACGAAACACCGAGTTAAAAACCGCCAATTAAATAAGTCAAATGCGAGATGCGAAATGAATGAAAAAAACAAAGAGAAAATCTCCCTCTCGCCGACGCCGCGGCGGCGCGTAAACTTTCAACAAAACGAACAACAAATCAAAAAAACAAAAAAATTTCTGCAAAGGTTAAAAAAGAACACGTTTCACGCAACGGCAGCAGCACAGGAAAAAAAAGAAATTTGACTGAACGAGACAACCATAGAACACGAAATTTGCTCGAATAGATCGCATTAAGTAACAAAAATCGAAACACAACGAGGAAAACGCAGGAAGAACCAGCTTCACGCCTTCAACGGTCCTTTCGTCGACCCGTTCTTGACTGGCGCCGACGTATAAAGCGTATCCTCGGCGTCGCTCTCGTCCGTTAAATCGTCCATGGCATCGATGTCCTCGGTTCGTAACGGTTGAAAACCCTACGAAACGAATAAATGCACACTGTTTCGAACAAGTTTCCCGTTCGTTTTCACTACTTTATGAGATCGTCCGCCGAACGCGTCCGTCAACAGCGGCACTTTGCCGTTGGCTTTTCCGTTTCGATGATAATTTCCTTGCAGGCTAAGATTCAGTTGACGAAATCCACCTGGCAAAACATGAATTAAAAAAAATGCAAGTTTAGAAAAAGGAAAAACAAAATTTCTGTCGGCTAACCTTGTTTCCTGAATCTTATGCAACAACAAACGATCGCTATTAACAAAACAGGCACGGCGACGGCCAACGATAATATCAAAATCAATTGCGGCCACGAAGCACGATCGACTTTTATAATTTCGGCGTCGATCGCCGATTGCGGTTTTTTCACTGACGACGACGAGGAATCGCCGTCGTCGTCCGCCCCTCGATTAGCGTTGGAACGACCTGAAGAGTGAAAACGAGTTAGAAAAACAAAAAAACCGACTAGCTCTATATCGAAGCGTGCCAGAAGCCGTGATTTCGAATCTCCATAATTTATTCGGTCCAATTTCGCCGACGTACACTTTCGAACAATCCGAATTGACGGCCAACGCGTGTGGTTTTTGAAACGCCTGAAAAAAGTCACGCTACATTCGACGATATCCAGTCGCATTTTTTGTTTCATTTTGCATTACTCCTTGCATTGGTTGAAACGAGAACATCAAACGTTTCGTCGTTCCGTCGAAAGCGAAAACGGACAGACTATTTTCCTTCGGCGACAACGTCGGCCCGTTGACTGCGTAGATTAAATCGACTGAAAACAAAAACTATCAAAAATCGGAAGCGAAAAACACTGTGTCAGGTCGAAGTACGAGACGGGCAATAAGCGATGCCGTAAACGGATCCGCCGAATAAATCGCTGACGATCTGTGATTGCGGCTTTCCGTTGAAATCGAAAATTTGTACGCGGCCGTTTTCGCGATCGGCGACGATGACATGCTGCTTGGATTCATGCAGCGTTATAGCGTGCGGTAAATTGAACGTGCCCAATGTAGGCAAGCCGCCTTTAAAAACAAAAAAAAAACGTGCGTTTCGTCGCTCGTTCAGTCGATTATTTTAGTTTTTTTCTACTCGGCAAAATGTCGGTACTCGCTTCGCCGAACGACGTTAGAAATTTTCCATTCGAATCGAATTTCATTATTCGATTATTACAATAACCGTCCGAAACGAAAATCAACCCCGTCGTCGTTACGGCGACGCCCGACGGTTGACAAAAATGTTCGTTATCGGAACCGGGCTGGAATTCTTTGCCCAACGACAACAACGGCGTCATTTTCTCCGAGTTCGGGTCGAATTTGTGAACTTGATGCAACGCGACGTCCGTCGTCCATACGAAACCGTTCGAATCGGAAAATATGCCGTGCGGCATGTAGAAACTGAAAAAATCCTCGAATCAAGCGACGTAAAAAAAATTTTCAATCGTTTTCCACGCACTAGCCTTTCCCCCATCGTTTAATTATCGAACCGTTGGCGTTCAGCGTCAGTACCGTATCGTCCATTATCGGGCCATTTGTTCGTTGTCGAAAGTTATATTTCAGGTCGAAAGTTCTGCAAAAACGTGCGAAGATTGAAACGAACTAAATTGAAAAAAATCAATGGTCATCTAATGGTCTAATGACCATCAACTACAGTTGTCAACCGGTCATCAACTGATCATTAACTGTAGTTGTCCAATGGTCATCAACTAAAGTCCAACAACTATAGGTGCCCGCTGGATCGTGAACTATAGTTGTCCATTGATCATCAACTATAGCTGTACACAGCTTTTTAACTATAACTGTCCACTGTTTATCAGCTATAGTCGCCCTCAGTTTTTGCATTCTTACTCGTCGTTCCACATCCGATCGCATCGATGAAACAGCATTAAGTTCTTATTTTTATCGAACGTCAATCCAGCGATCTGGCCAAATAAAACGTCGTTCGGCGGCCAATTTTTAGTTTCGACGGCACCTTAAACAGACAAAAAATGAAAACGCGACAAAAATAATTCTAAAAATCAAATGCGACGTCGAACAGCAAACAATCGAATCGAAAAAACAAAAAACTTGCAGTGCCATGAACTAAAACGAGAGAAATTTTTGAGGAATCGAATGCGAGAAAAGATGTTTTGACGAACTGAATCAGAGAAAAAAACGAACGACGACGACGAATCACTACGTTCCACCACGTCGGGCATTAAAAAAACAAATTTCAGGCCGAGCTACGAACCGTAGGCGGCAACAGCCGACGTCGGCGCGTCGACATTAGCCGACGGATTTTGCAAACGATACCCACTGACGTTGTCGTTCCAAACGTACCGGCCGTTCATTCGAACGCCGGGGCCGGGCTTTTTACGTACGGGTAAATACGAGCCGACGACGTTCGTCGGCGATTGACCGCCGCCGTTAAAATCAACTTGACCGTAGCGCGGATCGTCGACGACGAGATTTTGACTTTGATCGACGTCGGCGTCGTCCATGGACGAAAAATCGCCGCCGCCGCGACGTTTTTTACGAATAAGTCGCATATTGAAACGATCGACGATGCGAAATTTGTTTTTACCGAATCTTTCCGAACTTTGCATTCCCATCGCCGACATTTGCGTGTTGGACGTGAACGGCGTCGACGCTTCTTTCGGATATTTTTTGAATAAGGTCGCATCGACGTTCGAGCACATCGCCGCTTCGCCGAACGGCGACGGACGATCGGCGTCGACGTAATAATACATGTAAAAATTACACATTTCGTTATGTCCGTGAGCGCTGAAAATAATAATCGTTCGATTCAGACGATGGAAAACAAAAAATAGTCGGACATTTACCCCATCGAGGTCATTTCGTGTCGTTCGGACGAATTGTAAATGCATTGAGCGGCGAGCGTATCGCCTTTCTTGATATCCACCGGCATATCCACTGGATAAAATCTTTGCGGCCATTGCGGATTTCCTTTACCGATCTTCATCCATTCGGCGTTGCGATACCTGTACGCCGAAACTATTCGTCCTAAACGCAAAATGTAACCGAAGACGACGATTTGAAAACAAGTTTAGTTCGAAAATCTTTAGTATTCGTACCTAAGCCGTGCGTATGCGTCCTGTACGCGAACGGATGTACGGTCGTATCGCCGTCGTAGCTGCACGACATATTAACAGCGAAAGCTGTGAAAGAAACAAAAAACCGTCATTTACTTCTTATTTCCAAGCAAATTTCGATTACATTTCGTTTCCGCTGGAATTTGCTCGCCGCTTGCGAATAAATATATTCCCGCTACGAACTGAGGTTTTTGACTAGACATTTGAAGAGTAACTCCAGAATAATCGTAAGCATTCCCTACAAAAAAAAAACAAAGCTAGCTAGTGATCTTTGGAGAAATATAGTCACCACACTGTTTACCCGTAAATTTTGTGCTATAATGCATTTGTAAAACGAAATAATGTACGCCGACGGCCTTGCCAACCGGTACGCCGACGTGTTCGGGCAACGCCAACGCCGGTGCGTTTCTCGCCCACGCGTATAAAATCTTGCCGCCGCTGTTGCTACACTGGTCGCCGTGCAAACAATTCCTAAAAGACAAGAATTTTGCTTTCGTTCGAACGATAACAAACAAAAGAATAGTCTTTTGTCGTATGTTTCGTAAAAATGACTTAAATAAACATTTTCGCAACAGATATTTTGTCGGATAATATCACGATTGAGCAATTTTTTGCAACGATTACTTACCAAGTTTCACCGGGTGCGCGACCAGGTTCGTCGCAACCGTACATCAACATATGATGAACGCGATTGGCGCTCGCTGTAGGAACGAATTCGACTGAAAAGGAGGAGGAAAATTGCATTGAAAAACAAAAAATGTGCCTGGAAAAAGTCGTTTTCGATCAGAAAACGTTTTGTTTACCGATGAAACCGGGTTGAAGCACTTCCACGGCGAAACACGTGTATTGTTCGTCCTGAAAAGATGTCGAAAATGATTCCACGATTTTCGGGCGAGAAAAAAACAATTCCGTTCAGAAAATATTTTATGCACGATTTTAGTTAAGAGAAACAAATTTTCAGCGCTAAAATAAGATTTTCTTACCTCGTCCGGCTTCACGCCCGGCATGCTAACGTCGATGGAATAATCGGCTGCCGGATGAGGACCGACGCGTTTTACGGAAACGGAATGTACAGTTTTCACAAGAAATAATACAAGAATAAATAAAAATTTAAATCGTAGCTGCACCATTTTTTGTTTCGTCGAATCTAAAACTGTGAATCCCGACTTAAAAGCAAAAAGTACCAAAAAAAAACAAACACCAAGCTATTTTTGGTGGTGAAATTGTTTTCAAAAGGTGAAATTTGGCATTCTTACTGATTTTTAATTTCTATTATGCGTAGGCGAGCCGGAAATTGATAAAAATATTAGTAAAACAAGCAAATTCGGCGTGGAACGAAAAACGGCACGTTTAATTTACATTGAAGCAAATTCCGTGTGTTGTCTCGCGCGCAACGAGGCGAAAAGGCGGAACGTAATTTCTAAAATGTATTTGCATAACCGTTTACTACCCGATTGTTATAAACCACCCCTAACTTCAAAATCGTAAAAACTACAGTAAGGAGCGTTACAATATTGCTGCGAGTATACTTAAACCTGTTAATCTTTCTTGCTGTACTTTTGGCGCGAAATTGAAAATTGTTCGCGCGTTTCTTATTTTTGATCGGAAAATTGCGTTTTTTTTCAATTTTCCGATTTTGTTTCGCTCGTAAAACTAAAAAATGGACGCCGAATTTGAAAAACTGTGGAAGAATTATCGAAATTTAATAAAAAACAAAAATATTTCCGTTGAAGTAAACGTTTTTTATTTTGTTCTTTTGTTCTATATTTTTTGTGTTTTTTATTCATTTTTTTAGAAATTCATCGAAGCTTGGGTTTCGCACGTAAATCCAGAAAATAATTCGGAAGAAGATCAAAATAGTAGCCGCAGAACGAATTTTGTAAGCGATTTTCCTTCGATTTGCAAGGTTTTAGGACGCAAAATTCATTTTAAACGCGCAAATTCGTTCGAACTTTGTTTTCAGCAAGCGAACGACGAGGACGATGTGACTTTTTTGGAACCTTGCGATTCGGCAAGTCAAGTTGGAAATATCGGGCATCAATTACAGAAATTTTTAGAACGTCGAGCTTTGTTTTACAAACGTAACGAACAATCGTCGGACGACGAACAAGCGAAACGTAAGATGCTTATTTTTGCCAGGAAAGCGACTAGTCGAGGCAAAAAATTTGCTTTTCAGCGAATGAAAGCGAACGTACGTCGGAACCGTCGAAAAAAATAGCCAAACTAACGCAGGAAGCTAAAACAAAATCGGTGGCATCAAAATCGAAGTCGCCGGAAGTCGACGATGCGATTTTCGTCGACGCTGCGGCCGTCGACGACAGCGACGACGATGATGAAATTAAAATCGTCGAGGAAAAACGTAAAAAATTGCGAGAAATTTCTTTTAAGCCTTCTCCAATGAATGCATTTTTAGCCGTTGACGATGAAAACAAGTCGATAAATGTTGACTATGACGACGAAGATACGTTCGTCGACGCGTTGACCGAAGAGTTCGACGACGACGACGACGTTCGAAATGGTACCGAAACTGGTGAAAATTTGGTTGACTTATGAATTTTTTTCGGTGGTTTCTGAAATGAGCTCGATTCTTCAGTTGAAAAACAAGAAAATTGCGCTGAACTGACGAATATCATCGTCAACGTAACTAAACAATCGACCTCGGCGATCATCGATAGTTGCACAAGTCGAAAATACGACGATTCGTTCGTCAACGCCGTGCACGCGGCCGGATTCGTTTTCATGCGTAGAGTTATGAAAAATTTAGAAGAAACCGCTAAAAGCAAAAATCGTGACTGTATAACGCGCGATGATGTGCTCGGATTATACGAAAAGTGAACAAAATTAGTGTTGGCCATTTTTTTGGCCCTTTTGTTTGTCTATAAAACAAATTTTCAGATTTGGCTTGAAATATGACGAAGAGGATTTGAAAAAGATTCAAGAATCATTTCAGTTGAAGCCTGTATAAAATTTAGAACATTTTCGTCTTGTGAATGTAAAACTAAACTACGTAACACTTTACACTCGTCACTTTGTTTTTTGGGACAAAGTTTGTTAATCATTTCAGTTGAAGCCTGTCTAAAATTGGAACATTTTCGTCATGTGAATGTAAAACTAAACATGATAACACTTTACACTCGTCACTTTATAGGTTTTTGTGGACAAAGTTGGTCGTGCTGAAAAGTATTGTATCCCAGTGATTTTTGGATCTGTAACAACTTTAGGCGTTTTTTGGGCGTTGAAAACAAAGTATATGTCCAAAATATATAAATAGCAGTTACGGATTCAAAAATTATAAATTATCCTTTTCCACTTCATTTGAAAACAAATCCGGCTCCGTTTGTTTAATCGAACGGGTGTATTAGATTTTTATTATTGTCTCCATCAAATGTCGAACGTCTTGACAGAGAAATAACAAAATAAAAAGGAAATGTTTGATATTATTTTGTTCCGATAATATTAAAATTTATAAAATTCAACAGGAATTAAAACTGGATGATTTTATACGCAATCAATTTTATGTAATGACGGAAGTCCACCCCCACCCACCCGACGCTCGCTGTCGCTCGTCTTGTAGAGATAATAACTAAAAACTTGCCGTCGACCGCGACGTAGCGGTTTTGATAAATTTTTATTTCGTAATTCGAATTCGACAGGTTTTTTTATTAAATGACGTCGATTAAGCTTTTTGCACGTGTGAGTGCAAAAAGCGAGGTAGAGTGTTGAAATGCCGATTTTCGAGTTACAGTTGATTAATTTGTTGGCTAGCGCCGTTTTCGCGTAATTTGCGATCAAGAGCGAATTTAAATTGATTTTCAATTGCGAATGAAACAAATTTTCGAACGAAACAAAGGGAACAACATTGTAAGCAAGCGTTTTTCATTTTCACACAAGAAAAACATCATTAAAAACAGGACATTGAAACTGTTGCCGAGAAAACTTGTGTCGGTCGTAAATCGTCCGATCGAGTGAACGCAATTTACGCAAGCACATTTTCATTTTTATTTATAACTTTTACAGTCATTTTTGTCAATCACAAACGATAAAAAAACGAAGCTGAAAGTGTGAAACACATTTCGACAGACATTTTGCCCTGCCAGTACCCGTTTCCTGAGATGAAAAACAAATTTTCGACGATCTTTTAATTCGATTACAATCGCGAAGACAGTCAACTCGAATTTCATGACTAAAAGTTGTATCAAAAAAATTTTTTTTATTAGTATTTAATTTATTTCGAAATGTACAAAACATTTTAATGGCCCGGGGTTGGAAGAGAATCAGGTTGAACGGATAGACGGACGAAAATTTTGAAAATTACTAAACAATGTTTTTCAGAACTGCCAACAACATTGCAGACGAACGCATGAAAATACAAAAAAAAGTTTCCAACCAATCGCTGACGATGGGCGAAATGATGATGAATAAAAGTTCACACGTAGAAAACACAAAAGGCTAGTTTTATATGAAAAATTTTTGATTTGAGAGAAAAATAAATGTATATAAAAACAGCACATCCCAATTTAGTGAATCAAAAAATTTACTAAATTCGACGACATCGCTCAGCCGCGTCAGAGTACGTAATGTGCGATTTTCGCGTCGAGAGATTGTGTCATAGAAATTTTATGCAGTTTTGCATGGTAAGTCGAAAGATAGCAGTCGAAAGCTAGAAAAGTAGCTAGCGCGCGTTTTTGCTTGATTTCAAGCGCGAAAAAGCAGCTAGCGCGCTTGATGGTTGATTTTAAGCAGCTAGCGCGTGTTTTGGTTGGTTTCAAGCATGAAAAAGGCGCTAGCTTGCTGTTTTTGCTTGATTTGTCGATTTAGACGACTTTCTATTGGTTTCTTGTATCTTTTTAAGTTTATTCTGCTATGATTCTCGTTTGCGCGCGGCGACAAAGCTGTATTTTATAATTATGTAATATAATAGAATAACTCAACGACCGGTTTTTTTTCTAAAAAGAAAACAAAGCGAAACTTAATTTATAGACAGCCGGGCGTTTTCTTTTTTACATTCGGCTTTTCTGCATTGAAACTTCTGCCGAAATACTAATATAATGTCTGTAAAGTTGATATTGCTTGCTTGCTAGCCGTTTTGTATAATGAAATATAAAAAGCTAACTTCGCTCGTCCGTCGCTCTTTTATTTCTTTTCGTTCATTCTTTTCTTACGTACGACGACGATGCCAACTGTTCTAAAAGCCACTTTGCTTATTGCAGCGGCGGCGGCCGAAGTCGTTAGAGGTTTTTGGCTTTTAGCAGAAACGATGAAATCAAGTCGGAGTCGACGAGTCGTCGATTGCTGGGCATATTTTTTTCCTTAAAACCGATCATAAGTTAATGCAACGTCGTTCATTAAGAATAATGTTTAGATTTTTAAATCTCAGACATTTTTATAGAGACGACCGAGCGTTTAGCCAGTAACTATCGAAACAAGCTAGACTCTTTTAAAACAAAAGTTTTTGCTCGGAATGCGAACGTACAGTACATGTTTGTTAATCGACTAGCTGCTTTTTTTGTTAAATATTCGAGCTAATAATCTTTCACGAATCTCTCTTTCAATTTTTTGCTCGGAAAGACATTCGGTCGGACGAGTCGAGGCGTTGATCGCATTCCATTAGGACCTCGGAGTAAACTTATACGCCCGAGGCGAAAAAAATATTCGGCAATAATATCTCGCGTCGTTCGCTATCGTTTTTAATAATCTGTAAGCTAGCGCACCGTGGACGTGGACCTAGCCCCGTTTCCGTCCAATTAGCGCCCTAGGGTGTTGTGTACCGTTCGAAATCGAGCTCATTAATAGTATCACGAAATTTATGTGACTTACATCTTGCGCCATCGGCACGGTGTACGTACCTACTTTCCTGTAACAATTTTTTGGCGCGTCATTTAAACAAAAAAGTTTTGTGCCCCAGTTCCTCATTAAAAATAGCGAGAGAGGTTATGGATGAATTTTCGCTCGCTTCGTTGCATAGTTAAGAAAAATTGCTCGCTTAACACCGGCTCGCATCCGGCGGAACGAAAAACGTGTACCCTGCGTCGACGGAAATTACCGAAAAGTAAACCGAAAACGACTCGCTAAACTCATCGCGAGGACGGTTTTATAGCCTCGCCATTTATTTAACAATGTTTTGGTTCGTCGATAAGGTCGGTTCGGTTGGTAGCTAGCCGATTTTCTAGGTCAGCTGTTGCAGCTTTTCGGGCAAATTATATTGATGATGAATACGTCATACTGTATTAAACTATAGTCCGTTCGCTTGTTTCTTCGAAACTCGTTTTTTCTTATATTCGCTCGAATATATACCTCATTCTATCGAAAAACACAACCACACGGCTCACAATAAGATATAACAAATTTTCCGCCCCGACCGTCGACGAAACGTCGACGAAAAGCGACGACGACGCGCGGCAAAACGAGGACGAAATTGAAAACGAAATAATTTCCCGCCGATCATTTAACTCACACAAGTTAAGTGTTATAGTTTTAAAAAGTTTAAGTTCAATCATTTTCGCCTCCTCGGTCGCGGTATATAATATTGAAAATCACTCGCTCGGCAAGCTCGCTAGCTAGCTAAACCGGTGTTGCGTTCGTCGCTCGCCGAAATAGTTTTTATTATAAAAGCAGTTGTTATTTCGGAATATAGTTGCCGAATCCGACAACAAAAGTTTGCTTGCTTCAATTCAATTTAAAATAAAGTCTTCTCGTCGATCGTTTCTTAGCTACATTCGAGGTTAGCGGCTTGTAATCGAGTTTCCGTTGTTTAGATTCGCTCACGTACGGTATTTCGATTGGAAACTGCTTATTTGACTTTTTTGCGCGATACAGAGCTAAGCGAGCAATTTCGCGTCGTCTTAAATGAGAATTCGAACTATTTCGCTCGCTCGCTAAATCGACGCCACCCAACCACGTCGCTCGAAGGCGGAGTTTAATCGGCCAATCGTCGCGCGTCGATTTCCAGCAAAACGACAGCCGGTACAAATTTTCGTCCAGTCGTTTTAGAGTTGAATTTCGTCGCTGGCCGCCGCGGCGCGTCGATAATCAAGTGCGGATGTTCATCTGTCGAGTTTTTGATTTCTTTCTCGCCGGTGCTTCCCCCGCGCTGTTTACAGCCGTTGCGACGAAATTTTGGGTTAATTTCTGACCCGCGGGCGACTGGTTTTTGCGTGCTCGCTTGCAAGTTTTCGTGCACTTTTTCGATACACATTGTAAAACGACCCGCCCGTCGTTCGTGTCCCGCGGTCACTGTAGAGAGTTTTCTATCTAATTGAATTTTGCCCGGGGTTAATTTTATAATCGTAATTTTTTGATATGTACATAAAAACGAAAAACAATCTTCGCCGGCGGCAACTTTTCGAAATCGACAGTTCCGTCACAGTTGAATCTAGTCGATGCGCCGTTCGGCTTTGGCCAGGACCTGTAGTGCGATTGGTCGGACGGTTTTTAGTTTTTCGGCGGGGGTGACAACGACCGTCGACGGCGACGAACAAATGGAAGGTGCGAATTTGACGACGAATTCAACTGTGACTCGAATGAGAATACCGTTCGGTCCGTATTTTGGTTGACTATTGTATTAATAGTTTTGTTTATTGTTTCATCTATTTTCGTACCAGTTTTTCCTCGATTCGCACTCGCCCCCAGCGTTTTTTTTTGTTTTCCCTTCATGATATCGTACAACGAATTGAATAATTGGACTCAGTGTCGTCCGTCGGTTGTCCAGTGGTCGCACACCGTCGGCCGGTCGTCGACGCCCACCGTGAGTAACTTTACATTAAATAGTCGAGGAGTCAGTCGTAAGTTTGCGCGATACGCTTCCGAATTGTGCTCTTTTGTGTATCATGAGCGATATTGGATCGTGCATTTTTGAGAATCATGAATTTGATTATACTGTAGGCGTTCGTTCGTTATAGATCAAAATGCCCGACGACGGAAGAGAGAATAGGCAAACGAGCCCAATCAGCGACGATGATGCACATAGCGGCGACGGCGGTGGCAACACAGCGACAAACGGTAGAAGCAATCGGGCGAAACTTTTCGATCAAGTAGTTGCTGGCCACATTATAGTTGCTGGCCAACGCTGTTTTCACGTCGTCTCTTGCTTAGATCATTGCAAAAACGAAGATCAAACAAGATCTGGACGATCGCGATATCGAGCAAGAGTTGCTCGAAGCCCGCCGACTTACACTGGAAAAGGCCCAGGCCGATTTACTGGCCGGATTCGGCGTCGGCTTTCCCGGTGGTAAGATAACGCGAACAACTTTTCCACTGGCTACAGCCGTCAACTGCGTTCGTTTTCAGTCTTAGCAGGATTACACTACGTGCCCGGCAGACATCCGATGAGCTTGCCGCAAGCGTTGCAAGCTCAATCGGAATTGTTGAATCTGAAAATGGTACGAACGTCGCCGCACAACGGCGGCAATCCGGCGTCGTCGGGCAGCAGCGGCGGTACGGCCGGATGCCGTGAATCGCCGCTGGCCTCGTCCACGTCGCCCGAGCCCGAGGACCTGTCCATGCACACGTCGCCGCGAGAAATGAAAGAGCAAGCGAGTCCGTCGGGTTCCATCAACGCCAATTCGTCGGCGCCTCAAAGCTGGTCCTTCGAGGAGCAATTCAAGCAGGTACACGACGCTAAAATTGCACTTTTTTTCACTAGCTATTTTATTCTGGCTAGTGACGTCATCGATAATTCTATTTGCTTTATTCTTCATGCATTAGTAATTGCGTTACAGTATGCATGATTTTTGTTTTATATTATTCTAACAAATTTCGCTATGTCGAATCGACTCGTCGTCGAAATTTAGCTAGTAGCCAAGTAGATCCGGCGTCGTTACACAATAGGCGAATTTCGCGTATGTAGTTGCTCGTTTCTAAGCTCGTATTGAGAAAGAGAGAGAGTTAAATTTTATCGCATTTTCATTGGGTCGCCGATTTTTCGCCTCATGCTAAACAAATCTCCGGCGCCGGCTAGCGAGCAAAGCGAGTGAATCAATTTCGCCATGCGGACGGCGAACAAACGCTAATAGTTTATATAAAATTAATAAAGACAATCCATTGTTCGTCGTGGCTAGTGCGCTAGCTAGCTAAAACTAGCCGATTGTTGATGACTGGCCATATCGGCCTTTGATGAGCTGACGACATTGATTTCGCGCCCCAATTGTGTCGGCTTTGCCGAACAATATAAATGATTGTTTAAGGTGATCACCTCCAACTAAAATAGAGCCTCGGAAATGGTCCCGTCCGTGCGGGCTCGACTGGTTCCGACTTAATATAATTTCCGTTTAGATTACGGTATAAATAGGACGGAAAATGATCGAAACGAGCTCCGATTTTTGCTTTGATTGTTGTTTAGCTAGCAAAACATACGTACGTTCGGAGTGGATAAAGAAACGGGGCGATTATCGGTGTCGGAGACGACGCTTTTAATACGATGATAGGGTCCGATTTAATGTCTGGCCAGACGCAAAACACGCACAAAAACCAACACACTCATCTCTCACGTTCGACCCCCGATAATAGCGCGCCAATTTGACACCGACCTCTGCCCCGTGTTATTTTTGGATCGACGACGATTAATTCGTCCGACATTAATGAGCGTATAAAAATTAGCGTCGCGCTCTGCTTTTTTTGCTCGTTTCATTGTGTCGCCGACAATTAACGTGTCTTGGCTAGTAAGGTTTCGGACACTATCGCGTCGTATGACCCAATTTGAGTTACTGTGGCTTTTAAATGGCTTTTTCGAGAGTGAAAATGAGAATTTGTTTTTACAAATCGTCTTTTTCTCCTTAATTATAACGGACCCTAGTCGTTTTGTTATTTTTCATTAGCGATCTGGATAAGTCGCTTGCCGAGGGTCTTAATTGGTAGCGGCCAGGCTTTTACCGGCTCCATTTTCGGTTCGACTAAATTGCTTTAATATTTAACAACGAAAACCGTAATATCCTCGGATAATATATTGAGGGACAGGAGGAAGAAAAAAAAGGAGATGATGGAAAAATTTAGGGACTACGGCCAGCTGGGAGCCGAGCGATCCAAACGGACCCATCGTTAATAAAAACCCTGGTACAATTTCGGACGGGACATACTTCCTCGGGGTTCTCTAATACCAGCGCGACAAGCCAGTTTTCAATCGTTTATTTCTCCGTATAATGACCTGCTCCTGACGCTTTCAATTGATTACTGAATTTAATCTGGATTATTGGTTAGAAATCCCTCGGCATTTGTTTCGTTTAATTCAAACACTCATTGTCTTCGCCGGGCTTAATTAAAGTGTCATTTAGTCGACGCCGCACTCGGCAACGGCATTTTGTAGCCAAAAAAAGCAAAAATAGCATCGCATTTTCATTGAAAACAAGCAAAATTGGGTGTAACGCAGAATTGAGGGTTTTTCGTTTGTGTATTACGCAAAATTGAGCATTTTTCGTTTTTGCGACCGTTTTTCGGTCGTTTTGTTTGAACAAAACGGTCGAAAGTGCTAATTGAACGTTCGCAGACAACAAACTTCAAACTAAAATTTGTCTCGTCCTTTAAAATGTTTTCCTTTCTATTAAATACAACGCAAACTCGATATCTCGGTCAATTAAGTGTCTGTACTGCTTTAATTAGTGCAGATTTTTTGTTTTTAGTTGTACGAATTGAGCGACGAACAGAAACGAAAAGATTTCTTGGACGAATTGTTCAGTTTCATGCAAAAACGAGGTACGTCATATTCTTCTGTACAGTACTTTGCATGCGTACAGTATTACTGTACACAAATTTATTAATTGAAAATGAGAAGAATTTTTCTTATGTGATTTTAAACCTGTTTTCTAACTTGTAACGCCCCGGCTGTCCGCTGGCTTTATTTCATTTTTTGCTTGTTATGAAAATTTTCGAACGATCAACTCTCGAAAATCGTTTTTGATGATGACGACGACAGGCAAGTGACATAACGCGACAGCCGATGGGCTGGATGATGCTGGTGATGATATTTCGTGTAAAAATGCGAAATTACGAGTCATAAGAGTAAACTTTGCGCGCTCGGTAGCTCGTTGGCGAGGGCAAGAAATAAAGCCGCAATGCATTTTAACTCGTCCAAAAGCGCACAAACTGTTTTTCCGCCCGTCTATAAAAATTTCGCGCAAGAGACTCGTCGGGGTCGAAATTCAAAACGTCGTCGCCAATAAAATTTCTGTTTATCAAAGCACTAAGACTCGTCTACGTTGTCGCATTGTTTTGCGCCCTATCATACCAGTTTTTATTTGAACTATTTTTCAATGGCCCCCCCCTCCCCCCTCCCCCATCGCTATCCCCAGTATATGGATGGAATCGCGATGTAAGCAGAAGCTTGTTTGTTTTATACTCGAGGTATTTAGATCATGTTAAGTGGTTAGCTTTTATATCGTTCACCTCCAAACCGACCTAACATTATAGTTTGGGGTGGAGGCCCCCCCCGGGAGGATTTTTATTGTCCCTCGATTCCCTCACTGTCTGCGTGTCTAACGGGATACAATTACAAACAATACTCGAGAGAATATCGCGAAGTCTCTATAGTCGCTAGCCAGCGACCGTTAATTGTACAGTTTTAATGTTGTTATTCCCATTTGGGCGGAGTACTCTCTCTCTCTCTGTATGTAGTTTGTGTGTGTCAAGTTTTTGCGACCATTTAAAAATTCCTTATCGTTTGTCGACCGTCTCGAGTGTACAAGCGACCCGAAACGGTCAAAAGCCAAATACATACAAACTGTACACCACCCGAGTAAATGTTGAATCATAAAAGCGCACCTGTAGAATGCTAGAAAAGCTAATTTCGCGTCAAACTGCGACTGAAACGGATTTTTCTACAATTTGCACGATAAAGTAGACAAAATTTTGGTCATTTTCTGCTGTAAACTCTGCTAATATATATTTTTCGACAATTTGCACTTTAAATTGCAAGAAAAGCAAAATGTTGGTCATTGTCTTCTCTAAACTGTGTCAATTTACATTCTAAATCACTTTTTGCGAATTTTTCAATTCGCACCACCGGCACGATAAAATGTCAATGATTATTAATCGCGACGATGCGCAAACGATCGTCAATCAGTTTTTTTATAGTATTCAGCATTTGCAAAAATTCGCTCAAGTTTTTCTGTTTTTACTACTGTTTCTCCTCCTTCTCCTGCTTGCATTGATTCAACTTTTATAAAGACAAGCCGATAATTAATTTATCGGCAAAGGCTAACAAACTTCCGGGCCACCGCGCTAAACTCACCAAATTTTCTATCTCTAAGTTTTTCTCTGTAGCGACTACACTTCTCGATAAAAATTTAGTTTTCGAAAATCATCGCTGAAAAAAAGTAAAAGAAATCGAGAAATGAAACAACTCTGTGCCCCGTTCGCTCATCGCCGATGTGCAAATGACGCGTAGCAAACTAAAGTATTTAATCATGTATCAATGTCGAACGGTATTTTATGTAATTCGATACATGCAGAAGGAAAGGTTATTATCGAACGTTTTTTTAATAATAAATCATCTCTTTTCTATGAAACAAACTGGCAAAAAATCAAAAGAGAGCAAGTCGTAACTCATAAACGTTGGCGTCGCGACGTTTTTTCGTTACTTTTAAAGAGCGAAAACGCGTAAACGTTCTTTACTTACATAAATTTACCGATATTTTGTTTTGTCAAGCAAGTTTAAAGCAATTTTACGAATTGAAACACTGCAAAGACAAGTTTCAAGCGCTGAAAAGCAAATTAAAGGCGATTTTAATTTTTGTTTTTTGTTTTCAGGTACGCCAGTCACTCGTATACCGATAATGGCTAAGCAAGTTTTAGATTTATACGAATTATATAAATTAGTCGTATCTCACGGCGGATTAGTTGAAGTGATAAACAAGAAGATGTGGCGAGAGATTACGAAAGGCTTAAATCTACCATCGTCCATTACATCGGCCGCTTTCACATTGAGAACGCAGTAAGTACAGAAACTTATACAGCGCAAAACTTGCGTCACACAATCAGAAACTAGCAAGAATTAACAACAACCAATCGGACATCGCAAGAAGCGAGCGACCTATAGGAAACGCTGGGGGGTGAATGCCTTTTAGGTTAATGGAGGGGGTGAATAACTTTTGGGATAAATTGCGAATTTTGCTCTTTACTTTGCTTATCCAGTGGTATTTCGTGCGCGTTTTTGTCGCTTTTCGAATAGCGCGTTTTATATTAGCCGAGTAATAAACCCGAAAAACGTTATTAACTCGAAACTAACTGAATGTTCGAATTTTATGATTCGCCAGATATAAATATATATTTTTTGTGTGTGTGTGTGTGTGCAGTTGTTGCTAATTCTTTACTAGATAGTCGACTAAAGTTTTGCTGACGGTTGTAGGTTGCCCGTCGAAAATTTGCTTTTTGCGTTTCGATATCGTTTGTCGATCCGTTTGTCGTTGTTCGTCGTCGTCGGTGCCTCGCAAGTTCACTAGCTAGCGCGATTTAATGTAGCGGCGAGGAGGAAAATGAGATCAAATCGCTCACACAATGAATCGCGCGAGCGAGCGGGCCATTGGCTTTTTTTCGTTTCTCGTTTTGTGTTTCTCGAGATTTCACGGTTGTAAATGAAATAAAAGTTTCTCGCGGTCATTTATCAAAACGAAACCCGGGCGAATATTTAACGTTTCCGTTTCGATTTCGCGTCCTGTCCAACGCGAAATCGAGGACCGGGCGCTCAATTATTCGACGACTTTCTCTTTCTCTCGTCGTCGTCGCCGAGGCGCAGATTTTTGGCGCCTGCGTCGGTGGTGGCGTTTCTTGTGAATTGGTCGGTCTACCGAATTTTTATTGCCCTGAACCGATCATTCGCTTTTTATTGAAAATATAGGATATCTCTCGAACGCAAGCAAAATTTTAGTTGCTGTTTACTTCGTTAAAATAAAAGAGAAAAACGGGCCGTATAGCCGCGTCCAACGAGCAGAATTCCTCGCTCGCTATAATTTATAATCGCTAGCCCGAACGGCCGAGAAAACACGTTCGAAAAACGTTTATGCATTTTCATCAAATATTTTTCAATTTACTTAAACCACTGAAAAGAAAAAAACAACAACAGGAATATATTCGCTAAGAAAGTTTTCACAAAAACTAACCTTCGCGCCTAGCCGGATCGAAATCGCGTCGCGATGCGCCATCGTAAAAATTTGCTTAAAATTCTCCTGGCCTTTTTTTGAGGCGGGGGATGCGTCGAAAAAATAAATATAAATGCGAAAAACTAGTTTTCCACCCGACTGTCTATAAATAATTTTTGTGTAACGGATTTGTGTTTCAATGCGATGCAATTTCGGTCAATTAACTGTACTGTCGCCGAGTCTATGCGAACAACAAATAATAACTTTCAAACGATGCCAAGACGCACAAAAAATCTTGCATTTTTGTTGCACAACGCATTCTGCGCTCGTTACGAACGTTTAGATGACGCGAATTTTGTTTTGACAGGTATATGAAATATTTATATCCGTACGAATGCGAAAAAGAGAAACTCAGCACACCTGCCGAACTTCAGTCGGCCATCGACGGCAATCGTCGCGAGGGTCGTCGCAGCGGCTATCACCCCTATTCGCAGATCTCGCCGACGTTGCTGCCGCGACATCACCTAAATGGCGGCGGACTTCTCTCGCCAGGTATACTGTAGGTGTGATCAGTATGGACACCGTAGTCACTCGAAATTTTATAATTGTTGCTTGCTAAGCGTATTCAGCGTACTGTAGTTAACTTTTCAACTATAGTCCACTAGCCACTTTTGTATTTTAGATGAGGACGCTATGGTCACAACACCTTCACTTTCCCAGCAGCAAGCTTTCGCCGCCGCTTACAGAGAACAAGCGTTGGCATTGGAAGCGGCCCAAAGACATTTTGAAAGAAACCAAAGGTTTGAGCGTTGCGTCCAGGCAAGTTTTTTTGTTTCGTTAACGCGGTTTCTGTGCACAGAGATAAACAAAGGCAGCCAGTTTCCGGTCGTACGAGCTCCGAGGCGAGCAACGATTCGAACGATAGTCGAGGTTCGCCGCTGAACTCGTTATCGTCTTTGGCACCGGCGCCGGCCAAGCGACCCGCCCTGGACGATGCATCCTTGCTGTCGACATCTCAGGATCGTCTCCTGTCCGGAGCCGGCATCGGTATACCGACGGCTCACATCAAAGTCACGAGTAGAAGTTAGTTTAATTATTTGCTGTAGTGTGAGTGAGCAAACGAGCAAAAAAAGCGAGCTAGTTAGCTTTGAGAACCATCAAACGAGCACAACGAGCGCGTAACGTGTCCTGGCTAGCTACTTATCGAGTCATAAATCGACTTTTATCATTTTAGACGATGGACGCTCAGCCATCGAAAGCTCTTTAGTTGTCAGTATGGAAATCAACGGGATAATGTATCAGGGTGTACTGTTTGCCCAACCTGCGGCCGTTCGACTGTCGAGCGGCGGCGGGAATTGATTTTACGTCGTCTAACCTATGCAAATTTCTATACCTCGTCGAAAGTCAGCGCCGTTTTTTTGTTTTTCAACGACGAAAACGCGCAAATACAACGAACAATCAAAAATTTCTACCGTAAATCGCCATCGATCTTTAGCGTTGCCATAAAAAAGAGTTTTGTTTTTATTTGTTTCGACGAAGAGCCCTGTGAATTACTCGACAAACAAATTTCGTGTTGTATACAATTGTTTTTGTTGTCTTTTTCTTGATTGTATTTCGTCGAATGCTATTTTTTGCGTGTGTGCCTTTTTACGTTTCGTATTTTTTGCTGTATATCCATATTTTAAGCACTCGAATTTTGTTTTTCAAATTGTGAGAATAATCTGCTATGCAGTTTTAAGTCTCTCCCATCATTTTTTCTATGCAAATGAAAAAAAGTTGTGTGCTGTATTTTTGAATGTTTTATTAATTAATTTGATGAAAATTATATTTGTAACTTTTTGTTATTTTTTAATATAAACAATTTCATCGTTCTTTCTCTACATAAAAATTGCCCTCAAAATTATTGGTCAAAGCGATTTTCGAGTTCATCGAATTTTTTTAATTGCTCATTTTTCGTGAATCTAAGAAAGTTACTGTAATTCTTAAAACGTAATTTTTGTACTGTTTTTTTTGACAAAATCACAAAATTGTTAGGGCTTGTTTTCTTTGATTCGATGTGAAAATTGATAAAAATATTGTATTAAACGATTTCCCCCGATTTCAGCTTGATGAGAGCACGAAATTAGGCTTTAAACGCATTTATCTCTACTTATTTTTAACTTAGACAAACGTCACTTTGTATCTACAGTTTTTGGTGGTACGGGCGGTGGGGGTGGATTTTGTATCCGTCACCTTATAAAAATTGTTAGATAATTCGTCCTGTTAGTTACAATTTGTTATCGAAAAGAAAATCTTGATGACGTTCGAATTTAAACGTTTAATTCGATGAAACCAGTTTCGACATCAATAAAACGATTTTCGGGCACGAAATTTATTTTGCACGCGTCATATAATACTATTATTTTGGATGTTTACGAGCCGTCAATGACATTATGCAGAAGCAAGAAGATATGGAAATCAGTAAAGATATTTGACTAATAATTTTCCGATCGATAAGATGTATCAGCCGTACATCAAACAAATCTTCAAAGTAGGAGGCAACCGCGCAATATCCGGATGAATCCATTTCAGTTGTGATGACTAAAAAAACAAAATAAAACACTCTTAATTGTTATAAAAGTGTGGAAAAAGGGAAAAGTCGTTCAATATTGTGCCTTTCTCCAACCTTGCAAATCATTCATACAGTAATCCGTTTGAGTTTGTGACTGGGTTTAGTGTTTGTATATTGAGCAGCAAATTAAATGGCAAGCACTTAAAAATCATGGTGCACATGATTTGTTATAGTCCATTCACAACTGTAAACTCAAAAAGTTTACCATTAAAGGATTTGCATGTAAGGCGGAATCAGTAGCACTTTACAAAATGGTTAGTTATAAGGTGTTAAACTCGTGATAAACCATTTTATAAAGTGTAAATGGTTCAATGTGAGTTTTACCCTTACATGCAAATCATTCTTATGGTAACTTTTTGAGTTTGCAATTGTGAATGGACTTTAGTAATAACAATAAATTGCTTTTAAATTAGTGTACAAGGAAAAAATATGCGATTTGCAGTGATTTATTGGAACGGACTGCATCACAAAATGATACAGCACAAAATAATTCACCAATCGGGCTGAAATTTGGCAAGCAATAATACAGTACGTTGCAAAAAGATAGCCCCACCCATGTTTTACCACATGTGTTTGAATTCGACGTAACAATGCTCTATCATATTTGAAAAAAACACTGTCTTGTTTTGTATACCGCATACCGTACTTCCTCATTAGTTAGACCCGGGTCTAACTATTGAATCATGAGTTGAAACCCAAGTATTTCATATTTCATTTCTAAGCAACCATTATTTTAGCGTGCTTTCTGCTACTGCTTCTGCTGCTTTAGCAATGATGATTTTTAAATTGTCTTTATATCGAATTAGACCGGAGTATGAATCTGATACAGATGAAAAATTGAATTTGAAAACTAAAAGAAATTTAAAAGAGAGTGTAAATCGTGCAGCCGCGCAGGTCGGTCGGTTGCTTTTTTCGCTCTGCCGTTTGTCATGCCTCCTGTATGGTCCGGCCATCTATGCAGTATTCAATTGGCCAAAACTTACTAAACGACCCAATCAAGAAAATTATTAAATTTGACGATGGGCAAGATCAAGATCGATCAAGACGTATAAACGAAAGATGTTCTGGTTTGGTGACGAGAATCAATGCAATAACGTTATATTTACCGGCATACATACAAACATTCGATGGTCTTGTTTATACGAATTCAATGATTCAACAACCTTACATAGCTCGATTCGCATTCAAATGGTGTAAATTATTTAAAAGATAGCGGGCGATTTGGAGAACAAGAATGGACGATTATTACGAAGCGGAAGTTTGGTGAATGGGGAAACCCAATTCATTGGATACCGGTTGACTGGTGCTGACAAATTTTATTCAAACATGAAAGAAACAAAAGAAAGATGATAGAACTGTGATGTTGTGTGCTTTAATTAATTTTCTTGTTTGTGCTTTTTGTACCATACCATCAGACAAGATGCGGGAATAAATTAATTAATTAAAGAAAAATGAATTATTTCTTAATGAAGACTAACGTGGGATTAAAAAGTAAACCAGGCTGATTTGATACATGAAAATAAGTTAGACCCCTTTTAATGAGGTTAAAAAAAAGATAGACCTGGTCTAACTTTCGAGGAAATATGATATATTATTGGTACGTGTATCGCAAATAAGATAGGATATCAGTAACCATTTTAGTAATTACATGTCGCTACTTTGCTTGGTGAACGCAGTTCTAGTTGGTCCACTTGGCAGTGGCCGATATGTGCACTTTGCCATAAGTATTTGAGCATTTCTGATTTGACTGAAATATCTGTGAATATAATTAATTTGATTGTAAAAACGATTGTATACAATAAAAAAAACGTTTATAAGCTAAAAAACAACTTCAATGATGGGTAAGATTCGTTGATTGTCGAAAGAAGCTAAAGAAGAAATGGTTCAGCTTTATCAGCAAAATTTTAAGCAAATTGATATAGCCCAACGCTACAATGTCAACCGGAATGTCGTTTTGTATGTTATAAAGAGTTTTGAACAAAAATGCTCCAAAAGGTGGTCGGCCTCGACTAACGTCAAAGGAAACAGATGCAGCTCTTGTGCAACTGTCACAAAGTCAGCCATTACTCAGTGCAAAAGCGATCAAAGGCAAACTGGAGCTTCAGGATATTAGCAGTAGAACTGTCAGTCGTCGGTTAACTGAGGTTGGGCTCATATCATGTGTTCCCGCGAAAAAACGGATGATTTTGAAGAAAAATCAAAAGGCTCGACTAGCATTCGCAAAATAACATGGCGACTGGCATGAAAAAAAGTGGTCGGCTGTCATCTGGAGTGATGAAAGAAGTTTAACATCTTCGGAAATGATAGCAAGAAGCGTGTCAGACGTCAAATTGGCCAACAGTCAAGCATGGAGGTGGAAATGTCATGGTCTGGGGATGCTTTTCACGATCTGGCGTCGGCCCGATTGAACGAATCACGACAACTATGGATCGATTTCTGTACAAAAATATCTTGGCGAATCAGATGATCCCATTTGCTCGTGAGAATATGCCTCCTGGCTGGTTATTCCAGCACGATAATGACCTTAAACACACCTCCCACTATGTAAAGGCGTTCCTAGAAGAAGAAAATATCACTGTTCTCAAGTGGCCGGCTCAAAGTCCGGATTTAAATCCAATCGAGCACCTCTGGGACTATGTAGAGCGACAGTTGCGAGCCGAAAATCACACTAGTGCCAATA